>JZKD02S1742707.1:165894-179724 GCA_000966675.3 Picea glauca
AATTGGTATCAAAGCGGGTTCCTTTTATTTAAAGGTAGATCAATAAGATTAAACATGAAAATCCATGAAGGAACTTCAACCATTAATCCTCCTATGTTTGATGGAACAAATGTTTCTTTTTGGAAGGTTAGAATGAGAACATACATCATGGCCTTAGGTGTTGATGTTTGGGATGTTGTAGAGACTAGATATACAAAACCTGTTGTGTTAGCTTCCAAAGATGATAAGTTCTAATTTAGCTTCAATGCTTCAATGCAAAGGCAATGAATGCTATCTTGAGTGGGATTGTTGAAATTGAATTTGTAAAGGTCATTCAACTTGAATCTGCCAAAGAAATGTGGGATAAACTTATTAGTAGTTACGAAGGAGATGAGAAAGTAAAAGATGCCAAACTTCAGACACATAGATTGAAATTTGAACAAATAAAGATGAATGAGGATGAAACAATTAGTAAATAATTTTTAAGAGATGAGGAGCTTGTGAATGCCATGAAGGGTCTTGGTGAGAAGATTGAAGACACATTTTTAGTTCAGAATATTTTAAGATCTTTGCCTGATAGATTTAATCCAAAAGTTTTTGCAATAGAAGAACTAAATGATTTTAAAACTCTATCTATTGATCAACTCCTAGGAACTCTAACTGCTTATGCAATGAGGATTAGCAAAGATAAATCCACCACTAGAGAAGCATCTTTTAAAGTAGACAAGAATATTGATTCGGAATTAGATGATATTGAGGCAAAATTTGTGAGAAGGTTAAAGAAAGGATCAGGAAAATACCAAGGCAAGCTTCCCTTCAAATTTTTTAACTATGGAAATATAGGTCACTTTGCATCTAAGTGTCCACACAAGAAGAAGGACCAAAACTCTGAAGGTGAAGAGAAGTACAAATCCAAGAGATTTGGTAAAAAGAAAAGTTTGTGTAAACAATGATGACTCTTCAGAAGACACAGATAGTGACTCTTCCTGTGAAGATAAGGTTAATGACTTTATTCTTATGTACAAAGAGGATTATGATAATAAAATCATAGGAAGTGATGTTAATGATGAAGAAGTTGTGGTTGATATGGAAGGTGAACTAATCAGATCTTTAGAAGAGATTGATAGACTCAGACTTAAGAAGAGAAAACAAAAACAGTTGTTGATGCAGTTTGAAAAGAATGGTAAAAAACCTAATGAATACTTTGACCTGCTAAAAGTGGAGTTAGAAGAGGCAAAGAAAAT
This sequence comes from Picea glauca, assembly GCA_000966675.3. Lineage (NCBI taxonomy): Eukaryota > Viridiplantae > Streptophyta > Pinopsida > Pinales > Pinaceae > Picea > Picea glauca. The sequence goes on from JZKD02S1742707.1 coordinate 167,118, forward strand.
AGAGGACAATCTGAAACAACAGTTATCAGAGAAGAAGGCAAGATGTGAAGCCTTGGAAGAAGAGGTAGTAAAAAACAAAAAAGAGATGGAGAAGTTTAAATAATTGTATCTCCAAAATATTCCAAGCATTAAAGCCTCAGTAGAACTAAATGAAATTATGAGCAAACAGAGATATCCTTTGTTGAAGACTGGTTTAGGGTATGTAAGTGGTTCAAGAAGAAAACAGACAGAAAGCAAAGAGCCAGTAAAGATGATCAAGTTCTAATTCAGAAGATAATCAAACCATGTGAGTACTCTGCCACCAAAAGATAATAAAGACAAGATGATCCCTGATCAAAAACAAAGATATTAGAAGATGGAGCAACAAATGCTAAGAAGAATGTCATCCTTTAGGTACCAAAATTTATTCCATGGTTAATTCTTTGACTGCTCTAATTTTGGTCATAAGATTTCAAATTGTCAAATTAACTTTAGAGACATGCAACTGAGGAGATCAAGAAATAAACAATCTTTGCAACATAGAACTAAACAACCAATGAGTAGACAAATTTGCACCAATCACTTTGACCTATTGAATAATGAGCTCGAATGCTATAACTGTCATAAATTCGACCACAAAGCTGCTAACTGCCATCTGAAGAATTACAAAGCAGATCCAAGGATAAAACCCTTGGCTAGAAATGCCAGCACATGGAAAAAGAAAGATAGTGAAAAAAGTGGTCTAGTACTTTCAGATCAAAGACAAAAGAACTTCTGGTATATTAACGGTGGATGTTCCAAACACATGATTGGAGACAAAAGTAAGTTTATGTCTCTAAGTGAAAGAAAATCAGTAAATGTAACCTTTGGAAATGATGCACCGGGAAAAATCAAAGTTAAAGGAATGGTAAGTCTAAGTAATGGCAAAGGGAAAGCTCAAGATGTGTTGTTTGTAGATGGTCTGAAACATAATCTGCTTAGTGTCAGTCAAGTTTTTGACAGAGGATGTAAAGTTGTGTCACTTAAGAAAGTATGATGAAAGATGGTTATGGCATAGGAGACTTGGACACCTAATTTTTGATCATCTAATCAAACTTAGAAACAATGGGGTGGTAAAAGATCTTCCAAAAATATCAAAGCCATATGATTATGTATGCAAACCTTGCCAAAGAGGAAAGCTCACTCGGACATAGTTTAAATCTAAGAACTTTGCATCAACAGAGAAACCTCTTCATTTAGTACATATGGATTTATGTAGACCATCAAGGAAGCAAGGTACAGGAAAAGAAAATTACTTCATGTTGATTATTGATGATTATTCTAGCTTACATGGGTTGCCTTTCTGAAAGAAAAATCTGAAGCATTTGAAAAAATCAAAGTGTTTAAGGTTCTAAATGAGAATCAAACAGGAAAAAGATTGAAGGCAGTAAGGTCTGATAGAGGGGGAGAGTTTATTTCAAGGGAATTCAAAGAGTTTTTTAATAGACATGGGATCAAAAGAGAGTATACTATTCCAAGGACTCCATAGCAAAATGGAGTAGTTGAGAGACAGAATAAATCAGTTCAGCAGATGGCAAGATCAATGATCACTGAAAGGAATATTTCTCAGACATATTGGGTAGAAGCAATTCATACAACTGTACATATTCTTAACAAAGCTCATATTAGGCTACAAAGTGACAAGACTCCTTATGAACTATGGTTTGGAATACCTGCTTCAATCAAGCATTTTAAAGTCTTTGGGAGTAAGTGTTATATGAAGAACAATGATGAAAATATTGGCAAATATGATGACAGGGCTGATGAAGGTATCTTCTTAGGGTATGCTACAAACAGTAAAGGATACAAATGCTATAATAAGAGGTTGCATAAATTAGTTGATTGTATTGACATTAAAATTGATGAAGAAATCTTGGTATGAGATGTAAGCAGTGTTGAATCAACAACAGAGGATATAGTTGAATATGAAGATGAATAGGTCCAAGAATCAGAAATAGAAGACTCTGAGTCAGATGAAGATACAAATACTCAGGCAGACTCAAATCAGCATACAGCATCAAATCCTCCCTCCAAAATTAATCAAAAGAATCATCCTACAAGTCATATAATTGGTGAGAAAGACAAAGGTGTACAAACCAGGAGAAGAATAATAAAAGACACTGAGAAATCACATATAGCCTTCATAATCATGGTGGAACCCAAAAACTTTAATGAAGCCATTAAAGATGTAAATTGGTTAAAATCAATGAATGAGGAACTGGATCAAATTGAGAAGAACAATACTTGGGAGCTTGTTCCTAGACCTGCAGATAAGAATGTAATTGGCACCAAATGGGTGTTTAAGAATAAAATGAATGAATAAGGACAAAGTGTTAGGAATAAATCCAGATTGGTCTGTAAGGGGTATGCACAAGTTGAAGGACGGAATTTTGATGAAACCTTTGCACCAGTGGCAAGATTGGAAGCCATCAGAATATTTCTTGCCTATGCATGTCATAAGAAATTTAAAGTATATCAGATGGATGTTAAGTCAAAATTTCTTAATGGAGATCTATAAGAAGATGTATATGTGGAGAAACCTGAAGGATTTTCATTGACAGATAATCTTGACTATGTCTGTAAGTTGAAAAAGGCATTATATGGACTGAAACAGGCACCACGAGCCTGGTATTATGACTGGACAAATTTCTACAGGACAAAGGGTTAAAGAAAAGTATTGTTGATAGTAATCTATACATTAAGTTTGAAGGTGATGATTTCTTAGTTGTTTTGGTTTATGTAGATGAAATTATTTTTGGATGTACCAATGGCCCTTCAGTTCAATGGTTTACTAATTCTATGCAAACTGAGTTTGAGATGTCCTTGATAGGAGAACTATCATATTTTCTTGGTTAACAAATCAATCAGAGTTTTGCAGAGATATCTATCTCTCAAGAAAAATATTTGAAAGAGATGTTAGAGACGTTGCAGATGGAAGATTCTACACCTGTGAGCACACCTATGGTGGTTGGTTGCAAGCTCAGTAAAGATGATATTTCACCTAATGTTGATCAAATAACATATTGATCAATGATAGGCAGTCTTTTGTACATCACAGCATCTTGTCCTGATATAATGCAAGTTGTTGTATTGGTAGGTCGTTATTTGTATTCTCCTAAACAAATTCATTTAGCATCTATCAAAAGGATATTCAAATATTTGAAGGGTACAATGACTTATGGTCTCTGGTATCCTAGAAATCATAATTTTCAATTAACTGCATATTCAGATGTTGATTGGGAAAACTATTTTGATGAGAGAAAGAGCACCAGTGGAGGTGCATTCTTCTTAGGTGATTTGTTAGTAGCATGTCTTAGTAAGAAGCGGGGATCTATTTCATTATCAACTACAGAGGCAAAGTACATTGCTTCTGCTACTTTCTGCACTCAGATCTTATGGATGATGCAAACTCTTGCAGATTTGAAAGTAACTTATACTGATCCCATTCCACTTCACTGTGATAACACAAGTGCCATTAATGTCTCGAAGAATCCTGTTCTCCATTAAAATACTAAGCATATACCAATAAAGTATCATTTTCTCAAAGAGCAGGTTACAAACAGAGTTGTTCAACTGAATTATATTCCTTCCACAGAACAGATAGCTGATATATTCACTAAACCGCTTGCAAAAGCTCAGTTTGAGTATCTACGCTAGAAGTTGGGTGTGACATTGTTATAAATTAAAAATGGTATATCTGATCAAGGGGAGAGTGCTCATTGTATCTCTGTTCAGGGGGAGAAAAAAATCACTCTCAGTTTTCTTTGAAATTGATGTCAAAGGGGGAGAAAATGTGTGGTATGGATGCTACAGTTGGAGGTCTAAGCATAATAGTGTCAGCCTTCCAGGGTTGCCATAAATTCCAAAGGGGGAGATTGTTGGCATGTTTTACAGGAAGCATGTGCTTTTCATTGATGGAAAGAACACCAACGACGATGGAAAAAGGGAAAATCATAAGCTCGGGAGGAGAAGCGAACAGTATGTAGAGATCAAAGCTCAGAAGGAAAAGCGTAGTACATAAACGTGATCAGGATCAACACCTCCACAGGACAAACCAAAACGATTGAGAATTCGATCACCCGAATATCCGCCAGTCGTCGGATCAAGTTAAGTGAAGGATAGAATAAACAGGGCTCAAGGTTTGAGAATTCGATTATCCAAATCTTCGTCAGTTGTCGGATCGAATTAAGTGGAAGGATAGGATAAGCAAAGATGGAGAGTTGTTGGATTTAATCCAAGGCAAAGCTGCATCGCAGACAGATCGAGTCGTTGATCTAATATCTTGATCAAATGAACATAATTCATTTCGGGTCTAAAGTTATGAGGAGGTTACGCTCCAGAGAAATCACTTCAAGAATTTCCAGTTGAGATTTGAAATACCCAAAACCCGGAGAGCCGAAATACATTCTCGACCGCCGGATCATCTGAAGTAGATCTTAGTCATCAAATCATCTGAAGAATATCTCAATCGTCAGATCGTCCGAAGTGAATCTGGGTCGTCTGATCCAGAGCATCAGTTTGAGTTTTGAAATTCTCAAAGACCAGAGACTCGGAGAGTCTAAATACATTCTTGACCATCGGATCATCCAAAGTAGATCTCAATCATCAGATCATTTGAAGAAGATTTCAAGCATCAGATCGTTCGAAGTGAATCTGGGCCGTCTGATCTTGTGCGTCAGTTTGAGTTTTGAAATTCTCGAATCCTAGAGACTCGGAGATCCGAAATACATTCTTGATCATCGAATCATCTGAAGTAGATCTCAGTCATCAGATCATCCGAATAATATATCAAGCATCAGATCATCCGAAGTGAATCTAGGTTATCTGATCCAGAGCGTCAATTTGAGTTTTGAAATTCCCGAAGCCCGTAGACATGAAAATCCAAAATAAATTCTCAATCCTCGGATCATCCAAAGAAGATCTCAGTTGTCAAATTGTCCGAAGAATATCTCAAGCATCAGATCATCTGAAGTAAATCTGGGCCATCTGATCCAGAAAAGACGTGGCGTAATCCTGTGGACTCTGGGTAAAGACTCAAAGTAAGCCTCAACCATCCGATCCAATAGGACATGTGGCAGTAATATACATACTTCGAGGGGAAGTAAAGTTTGAGACTTGATATTTTAGAAGTCCAAAGACCCGAAGGAGATATCGACCGTTGATCGAGAAAGGGGTCGTAGAACCGTTGATCAGGTTGAAAGGTCAAATTCCTAAAGTAGAGGCAAATTCGTTGATTGAGAAGGACAGGTATCCATAGATCATCGACTCGGGAATATTGGCGTACAGAGAAAATAAGGGTTTGAGATTTGAAACTCCTGGAGCCCGAATCACGAAGTAAATCACAGTCATTGGTTTAGGAAGGCTAGATTTGATTCGTAGACACTAGAGGATAGATTTGAACCGTCTGTATAGGAGCATCGTCAAGATTGTGAGATTGACGGTCCTGTCGCATTGTAGGGATTGAAGGTGCATGAACTTTAAAAAGTTAAGGGCAGGACGCAATTGAAACCATGGTTTTGGAGAAAGGTCACATGGAGACTCAAGGTAAATCACGGGGGGAAACACAGTTTGATCTCAAACCACCTTTGGTCATGCCTGCATTCGCATGGTCACATGATATCATCGCCCAAGGTCACATCAGCTGAAGATAGGGGAAGGAGATATCACTTCTAGGCTCCACATCGGAGGTTACGCATTGAAAATTCATAAGGGCCTCTGCGTGTATAATCCAACGATGTTGATCAAATAGAATCTGATTGAAGGGTTGTTGTTTCACTTTGTGATTTCTTGATCAGTTATCATTCAATTACACTAACTGAATCATTGTTCCTGAGCACTTGAATCATTGTTCCTGTGCTTTGGAATCATGATGCCTGAGCGTTTTTTAGATTCTCGACTTGAGCATTGGAGATGCGGAGTGTAACAGATAATGAGAGTAGGAATAAAAGAAAAATGTTGTGATAGAGAGAGGTTGTTTTTTCTCGGTAAAAGAAGTTGAATTGTATGTGATCAAGAAGATAGCATAAACAGAACCGAAAAGATGCAGAGATGAAGAACATAAGCTAGACAGATCAGAAATGGTGAAAACAGAAGACTGTACAAGAACCTAAGAGCATGAGAAGAAAAGAGGAAGAGCAGATGGAGACAGACAGCAAGTGAAGCCAAGAATGAACAGACAGAAGCAGAACAGAATTGCAGAATAGAGAAGTGGTAAGAATTGAAATGTATGTATTGTTGTAAGGTTTTATTCAAGTAAAGATTTATAATCAGGGTGGTAGAGTGGTGCTAGGGAGGATTGTTGTCCTCAGATTTTCAAGTGGGTTCTTGAACACATGGAGTTGTAGCTTCCATCTAGTTGCATCCAGAAAAACCAGGGTGGTAGGGTGGTTCAAGGGAGAATCATTGTTCTCTATTATACAAGTTGGTGCATGTGTGACTGGAAGTTGGTGCTTCCATCCAGTTGGTGTTGGAACACTTAGGGAGTTGGTGCTTCCTTCTAGTGGGTTCTGGAGAAACCAAAGAGTTGGTGCTCTCAACAAGTTACAACTTGTTAAAAAATATGTTGTAGCCTCATTTTGAGTTGGTGCTCAAATAAATATGATGTATGGAACTTAAAATACTGCCTATCATTCGAAGAAGAAGAGGTTTTCTCCCTCTATGGGTTTCCTCGTGAATATATGTCTCTGTGTATATCATATGTGTGATTGATGTTTGTTATTTATGTTACTCATGTCTTGCATAATCTTGATGATCACTTGGATAAGGTTAATAATATTTTAATAGGCATAAAAAATTTAATTGTTTAAGCACAGTAACAACTGATTCACCCCCCCCCCCCTCCTCTCAGTTGTCTTAGTAATTTAAACACCTTTCTCCCTGAAGGGTCTAGCTTGGACCTCTTCTCTTTGGGTACATGAAAATAAATTGGGCACCCAAATGTCCTGAAGTGTTCAATCTCAGGCTTCACTCCGGTGAAGGATTCTTCGGGAGTTATGTTTCTTCAAAATATGATGAAGACTCTTATTCTAAACATATACTATGACATGCATGCTTCTTCCCATAGAATCATAGAAAGATTATGACCATGCATTATTTCATTGGTTGCCTCAATGATGGTTCTGTTCTTCCTGCTTCTCAAATATTTTTGACTCCCTCTGAAGTCTGAAGTATAACCATCTTTCTTTGTTGTTAACCTGCCTGGAACAAGAAAACAAACGAAAGGAAACAAGACAAAAATATCTCCTAAAGGAGAATAATGAGTACATATCTAGAATCAAAACAATTTAAGGATTGCTGTCACAACTACAACACCTACTTGTAATGTAGACAAATTTAGAAATGTAGGTTAGAGGAATGATAATTAAAACAATCAAACCTGGAGTCTTTACTTCCAGTGTGTTGTTCTTCTGAATGCACTAGGATCCTTCTGGATTTATGACTTTAGCAAATATTCCTTCCTCCTGCAAGTACCCTCATGATAATGATACAAATAATATATGCAACTACATACCTGAGGGTGTTGATATGTTGATGTCTTCATCTAGTTGAAGTCTTGGCTTCTAGGAACTGAGTTTGCTTGATCCACCAAGCTTGTCTTCCATCATGATTATGTTCATCATATTTCTTTTATTCTTCACAAACCCTTGTCAACTCGTCTAGAAAACCTAACAACTAAGCTAGGCTAGCACTTTTAGGTTTTGTTGGAATTATGACTACCGACAATAAGCCTTTGAAATACAGGAGAACACCATTGAGTTGAAGAGTTCCTTTAAAGAGTTGCAGAAACACTATTTCTAAAATTTCTGCAGAAATTAGTGAAACCCTAGAAACCTTAGGGCCAAACTTTCAAAATGCTCAGAATTTCACTCTAAGAGTCTATGGAGGTGCACTGGAGAAGGTTGTACTCTCCTATGACAAACTTTTCCTCAACATCCAATTTTTAAGTGTTTAAACAACTCATAAATGTGGGTCGTACGGATTTTCTAGAAACCCTAGGAGGGTCGTACGGTTTTGCAAAAGAGAGAGGATGACTGAAATTTGATTGTGCAATGGGTTCTTCAAGACCTATGCTCTAAAACCATGTTGATTTTTCAATAAGATAGGTTTAATCATGAACTTCATTCAATTTTTAGCATTTTACTTAAACCATAAACCATTTTTTGCAGCAACCAAGATGACAAGACGAAATACCATGCACAAGTACACAAGAAGTATCCTAGGAAACCCTTCTCAACAAGGGAATAAAACCCATCCAATTCTTTGCTATATTCCTCAACAGAAATACCTCCACCACCATAAATACCTAGCACACAAAAGGGTGCTCACACACACTAGAATACTAGCGCCCAAGAGAGGTGCACACTTTTCCCAAGAACAAGTGTTTGTTGAAATTACAAAACTCACACTTGTGATATAATTCCTCAATGGGGAATTTACCTTTATTTATATTAGACTGAACATATCAATAGTATTGTCTATTGGCACAATAGGTCTGACCTCAGTAACTTTAAATATAATTAATAATTATCATATTAATTATCTTTTACTTTATGGTGGGGCCAACCTGTACCCTTTACATCACAAATAGGGTTATAAGTAAGTCTGACTCTTGTACAATATAGCAAGGGATATCATACACCCACTAGTGCTCAGCCACTAGGGGAAAATCCATCTGTTCTCAGCCACAGGGATGTCGACATCTCTATCTCATTGCATCTCACAAGAGAACCACACTCACTAGTGCTCATCCATTGGGATCACATTCACATGTGCTTAACCACAGGCACGTCCAACTCAGAAGATCTTCTTTCTCACTATGTTACACAGGAGGATCATCTGGGGTATCACATCATCGCAACTCTCTGCACAGAGGAGGATAATACATTGTTTCATCTATGTCTCAGAACGATATGCCCAACTCATGGGCTTCCCCACACATTCACTTGTGCTCAGCCACAGGCACATCCCACTCAAGGGATCTTCTTTCTCACTGCATTACACAGGAGAATCATCTGGAGTATCATCTCAACTCTCTGCACAGAGGAGACCAACACAATGTCTCAATTCCATCTCAGATATGAACCACACACCCATCTCATGGGCACACCCAACTCATGGGCTTCCTCACCCCACACAAGGGCACACAACGTTCATTCTTTGTCTTAGAGAGGAACCACATACCCAGCTCATGGGCACACCCAACTCATGGACTTTCTCTTAGACCAACTCACTCAGACTGTGTCATGGAGGATCTCAAACCAACTCACTCAGTCTGTGTCCTGGAGGATGTCTCACGTATCTTTAATCATCAACAATTCTGAAGATGTCAAAGGTTATAGACTTCTTCAACCACATTGTAATGAAATTATTATTACAAGAGATGTTAAATTTGATGAAAATATATTGGCCTACAATCCTTCTTACATGTTTGTGCCTTCTTCTATTCCTATTTTGGTTTCTTCTTCAGATGATGACAGTGAGGATGAAAATCCACCTCTACCTTCTCACCTTCCTCAAAATGAGTCCTTTGAACCTGAACCAGCACTAGTCCCACCACTTCCTAGATGGGTTTGTTCAACATGAGAAGCAGTTGGTGATCTTGTCGGTGATCCTTCATATCAGTATCGAACACGTTCATAGTTCCAGCAAGCCTCTTCCCTTTTGGCTCAAGTTTCAGAGACTCATGATCTAGATACATTTGCAGAAGCTTCAAGTCATCCAGATTGGGATACAACAATGGATGAAGAGTATCGTTCTTTAACAGAAAACAGTACTTGGGATATTGTACCTCTTCCAAAAGGAAGAAAAATTGTCATATGTAAATGGTTCTACAGAACTAAGTATGCATCATATGGAAGTGTTGAAAGACGCAAGGATTGATTAGTTGCCAAAGGATTTTCCCAAGTTGAAGGAATTGACTATAATGAAACCTCTTCCCCTGTAGCCAAAATAAATTCCATCCACCTTGTTCTTTCCCTTGTTTCCTCACATAAATGGGAGGTCCATCAAATGGATGTTAAATACGCCTTCTTGCACGAATATTTTCAAGAAGAGATCTACATGGAACAACCTCTTGGCTATGTCCAGAATGACTCTAGCCTTGTTTTTCGCCTTAAGAAATATATTTATGGTCTTAAGCAAGCTCCCCGAGCTTGGTATGCCAAAATGGACAACTTTCTTATTGACACTAGATTCTCTAGATGCCACTCTGATCCTAATGTCTATACCAAGAAAGTAGGAAGCCATCTCATAATCCTTGTCCTTTATGTTGATGAACTTGTCCTTACTAGTAGTGACTCAAAAAATTTAAACCATGTGAAAACCAGCCTTGAGAAGAAATTTGAAATGAAAAACTTAGGTTTTTTGCACTATTTCCTTGGCCTCCAAGTTTTGCAAGCCAATGAAGGAATCTTTATTTCCCAATATAAGTATGCTTGTGACCTTCTTCTTTGCTTTCATATCGATGATTGTAAACTAGCCCCTTCTCCCTTCCAGTCTATATTCAATCTTACTGCCACATGTACTTCTCCCGAAGTTGATGCCAACCTGTACCGTCACTTAGTTGGTAGCCTCTTATACTTGACTCATACCCGTCCTAATATTTCCTTTGTTTTTGGTCTTGTTTCCTGATATATGCAAACACCCCATGAAAGCCATTGGAAAGAAACTAAAAGGATACTTTGCTATGTATGTGGTACAGTTCAGTTCAGGATACATTATAGTTCAGGGGGGACTCCTTTATTGGTTAGTTTCACTGATTCAGATTGGGTCGGCAACCCTGATGATTGGAAGTCTATTGTAGGTTATGTTTTTAGCCTTGTATCAGGACCTATCACTTGAGCCTATAAAAAACAACAGGCTATTGCAATTTCTTTAGCAGAAGCAAAGTACAAGCAGCAATAAATGAAAGTCAGGAATCCTTGTGGCTTCGAAATATCCTTTCAGAGTTTGGATTCTAGCAACAGCATCCGATCAGCCTTTAGTGCAACAATCAGAGTGTCATCAAGCTCACCAAAGACCCATTTCGGCATCAGCGCAGCAAGCACATCGATCTACACATGCACTTCATCAGAAAACTCTTTCATGATCAAGTTATTGAAGTGCTCTTTTTCCCTACATAAGATCAAGTTGCAGACATTTTCACAAAGTCTCTTACAGAAGCAAATTTTTCCAAACTTTGATCTATGTTAGGAGTTCAAGAAGTTACCATTAAGGGGGGATAAGCTTTAATCCTTCTCCTATTGTGTCACTATTGTAAATCCTTCAATCCTATCCCAATTTGTTCTTAAGGGGGGATGTCAAGATATTTAGACACTTAGGATTTAGTTAAGATCTACTTGGTCTAATGTGTCGTTAGGTAAAAGTGTGTTTCTTAGTCTGTTTCTTTAGTATGCAGAAGTATGCATTTGTAGTTAGGAAATCTGATGGTCACGATATGTTCCCGACATAGAGTGATCTGATGGTTCATATTCTCCTCGATCTTAATGGCCATTTATCAGTGGCTTAACACTCGATTGGGCCATGATCTCTATTTAAAGAGCATGGGGGGTCACTTGTCGATAATCTATTGTGAGAAAATCTCCTATAAAATCTCTCTATAATATTTTTCTTTTGCCTTAATAAACGTGTTGGCACAGGGGCAGACCCAGGTTCCAATGCTTCAGCAGTGCACCAACAAAACCCTAACTATCGGCCCTTTCAGAAACACCTGTGAAGCAGATGAAGTCTCACCCGAGGTAGAGGCAGGGGGGTTGCAAGACTCAAATGTCTACAAACTAGCTGGGAAACAGATATGTGATTACAATACCTTAATAGAGAAATTAGTAGTTAACATTCATCAGCAATTAACCCTTATTCATATCGCAGATTCAAACCCTAATTATGGAAGAACGCAGTATTCCACAAGATCTAATACATCCAGCACTTAGCACATAGAAATAGATCAGATATAGAATTCATTCACATTACTAAGAACTAAGATATTATATCAGATACAGATAACATATATCATTTCACTAAGCATACATCACATCAATAACATAACAACTATAATGCACAAAGCAACCACAACACAGGATATATGTGGTTCACCCCTTTTGTGGGGCTACGTCCACCAACTCTTCTCTTCTTTATTTTCTTCTCTCAATCTTCTACAAGCACAGAGCCACAAGAACCTACTCTGCATATGACAAGATATATGCACGCATCTCACCGGGTCCTCCTCCCCCGAGCTAGGTTTAAGCAAAAAGCCTTATTACAATCTGCACACAGCTTCTTAAATCTCTTGCACTTAGCTCTACAAGTTCTTAACACATAGTATGCACAAATCCTCTAGATTTGCACTAAGATAGATCCACTAGATATCTTCAATAATAATGCCTTCTTACATCGCCTAGACATCTATTTATGTATTACAAAAGGACCTGAACATGGGTAAACCTATGGGTCGGCATCCCATACCCGTTACATAAACCCTATGTTACAGGTATGAACTAACTGAGAGGGGGGGGGGTGAATCAGTTAGTGTAGATTATTAATAATTTCTCTCCTTTTCTAACTTTGAATCATTAATCTTAGTGGCAGTGAGTCT
>JZKD02S1742707.1:187369-210245 GCA_000966675.3 Picea glauca
AGCATGTTTCAGCATCTGTTCTTCATAAACAATCGATTGCCATCAATGACAACCTTGATCATCTGCGCCTTGATCATCTGCGTCATCTCTGTTGTAGGCATATTTCCAACACCCTAAACCCAAAAATTCCCTAAGAAGGGGCCTAGATCCCACGATCTCTGCTTTGCCTTGCACTCAGCCTTCGACCAGCCTATCAAAGTCCCAAAATCAGTCAAACATGACCCAAGTTCTCCAAAACTTGGTCAAGGGCCAATAGACCCCCAACACTCACATGTGACTCGTCTCGAGTCACTCTGATCTGGGTAACTCTGCCTCAAATGCCTCGAGCTTGGCTCTAGCTACTTCAACCTATTGCTTCACCAGAGTCTCCTACTCGGTGGACTCCTGAATGAACTTCTCGGTGACAGGTCCTTCCAATCGTTGTTCCACTGTGGTGACCACTTGCTCTAGCTATGCACTTTGTCCTTCAATCTCCTCAAAAAGTATGCAAGATGCATCCTGCACTGGTTGGAGTCTCTGGGATACTTACATGACCTTACACTAAATGGAATGGGCCTGTTGTTGAACCATGCATTGTTCCTGGGCTCTTTTCATCCTCTCGACCAGTGATAGTAGCTTCAACTATGCTTGCACTATTGTAGCTTGTTGTTTTTCCTCTTGGATTTGTGACTCCATTGTCTTGAGCTCAGGGTCCTCTGCAAGGCGTTCATAGGTCTGTGCACTTTGACTGTTGATTTGTTTGCATTCTAAGGCTAATGCATTGATTCTCTCAACTTTTCTTCGGGCAGTTTCTTCTCTCTCGTATCACACTTCCTGTGGAGTGCTTGGAACTGCTTGTAACTCCATTTCAGCTATTCTTTGTTGGAGTTGTTGAATGGCTTCGGAAAGCTTCCATACTTGTATTTATACTAGGTCTTCTTCCATCTGTTCTAAGCCTATCATAGAGCGAAGTGATATAATGACTGCTTCTTTGAATATAATCTGATCTGTGAGCAGTTGTTCCTTCTCCTTCTCAATCTGCACTCTATCTTCTACAAACTCGGCTTGGATGTCGTCTTTTTTCTGTTGCGCAACCCAGCATTGTTCTCTGGCTTCCTCTTTTGCTTGCTTTAAGGCCTCTGTGTCCTGCTCTTTTTCTTCCTGAGCACAACGAAGGTGAGCTTCGATCACATATTCTATTCAGTGGAGCTGGGCAAGTTCATCTCCAAACTCTGTTCCTTCTGATGATGGGGGTGCAGTAGACACTGCGCGGCTGGAGTGGAGGGATTTTTGTACCCCTTTCAGCTCTACTTCAATTATTTCATACATGTTCTCTCATTTCGCTTCATTGCGCTGTAAGATATCTTCTGAGGTATCTGAGACAGCATCAATGATGAAATCTATGTCATCCATCATGAGCACAGTATGCATTTGTGGTTTAGTAACTTTGGACTTCTTCTGCGATGTAGGTTTCATGGGGAAAACTTTTCTTTTATTGGAGGTATCAACTTCGTCAATAGGGTCCCTAGGCAGTGTTACTTCGCCTTGTTTTTTCTTGTCTTCTTCTCCTTTGTCTTCTTCTTTGTTTACTTTATCATCACCTCTCTGTCCAGGTGAGTCTGAAGCGGTCTCTTCTAATGCATTGTTCAGTTTATGTAACTCTTCCTTTTTCTTCCTTATACTACTGTTGGTTACATCATACTCTTCACGAGTGACCAGAGGAATTCTGATTAGGTCTGGGTCAGACAGTTTTGCCTAGTCGACTGGTATAAGGAGCTCTGCGGGCCATTCCTTAGTTGTTTCTTCCATGTCCTCCTCAGTGAGCTTGTAGTAATATTGGATATCTTCTTTATGTTTGTCTCCTCACGCAGTGACATAAATAAAATGTCTATCTGCGCGGAACTTCAAAAATGGTCTAAATTTGTGCAAGGTATTTAGTGTCATGTGAGGGGAAGACTCAATATCCCTCTTCAACTGTAGGTAATAGGATTGGAACACTACGTTTGTCTACCATTTTTTATCCATGTTGCTCGAATAACAAAGTGTGGTGAACTTCACAGCTAAGGGTTCTGATGGCTCAATCTTAGGGAAGGTCTCACCTTCCAGCATCTCCCAAGTAGTGAAAGCGATGAGGATCAGTAGCCAACTGAAATGGAACTCATAGCCCTGATCATGAGCTTCGTGATAGTCTTTCTCTAACTGGTTGACGAGAAACCTTGCCCAGTTCATTTGTATCCCTTCCACGCATTTTCCTGCGAGTTCAAAGACAAACCCCGTGAATTACGTAGGTTTGTTCTTCCTTACTATCTTAACAGAAATCAACTGGAAGGCTAGGAACATTGCACCATTCTGGATGGAGGCTACCTTGTAGCCTCACTTCCCCTTTTCCACATTGCCATAGGTGTCTTTAATTCTCTGTGCCAGGGCACGATATGTAGCCTTCACTGGATAAAATTCTTGTGGGTTTGTTCCTTGCATGCTTAATCTGGTGATCTGATGGATCAACGTCGGATTGAATGTGATACGTCTATCCAACCATAGGTAACCGCCATGGAAGGATGACAGCAGGATTTTAACGCACATGTTAACCTCCTGATGCCTTCCAAAGTGGGGTATCTTCATTACATTCAGGATGGTGGACCTCGTGATGTCCATGGTCTATGGATGGGCGATGATCTTCGACTTCTTCCCCTTTGTCTTGGTCAAATATTTGTATGGAGTGATAATTCCATAGTTCTTGCGGTCTCCTAAGTTATAGTCTCTAATCTTCAACGTTGGAATCCTCTCCAACTGCGGTCTGACTGAGTGTATCCCCTTTGGGAGGTATGCAGTGATGATTGTGTAGTCGAATTCCCTCGAGATGCTATCACGACTCACCACACCAACCAGAGGCGAGATGTATTCAATAAAGATAGATGGGATGAGCTTCACATTCACTAATTCATCACGATGCTTCATTCGTTTCTTTGTCGCAACTCGGGATGGTCCAAATCCATGAGCAGTCGACGGGGATGCTTGCACTTCTCTCGTTGATGAGGCTTGGATGTCTGTGGGCATCACCTTCTCGACCATGAGGTCTATTAGGATCTCTTAGATGGATTTTTCTACTACATTAATTTCGTCTGACATGCACACTCAAGATCTGATATCTCAGGTCGGTGAACAAACACTCAATGTAACAGAACGGATGGCGAGGTCTCAATAATCACTGCATGAAAGCAACTAATTCTCTGTGGGGTCAGATAATCACAATTGGAAACAGTGTTATCAGTGCAACGCTCGATGGGATAAATAGACAACGTCGTAACGGACTCTTCTAATGGGTAGGAACGCCTCAATCAATGTTATTCCATTCGTTATGGCGTGGACCCAACGATCCAGTGGCGAACGTTCCAGCAATAAATGTGTTTCCAATCGTTCTGGAGCATCGTTCTAATGGTCGAGATGCCTCCAATGGTCATATTTCTTCGTCATGGCGAAGTGCCAATTTACGTTGTTTTGGTATCCCAGCAAAGTTCTAGTTTTGCAAACCTTCTTTCTACAAAGTTTTCTCTGGAACTTCCTGTAACTTTTCTAACTTTGCTTTCTTCTTACTGAGATTTTTGGCTTTCTTTCCCAAAATCTAAGTCACCGGTTTCCTCTTTCCATTATCGTTATTATCTCCTCTTGGCATAGTAACTTTGCACTGTGGAGGGTCTTTCCTAGGGTTTTAGGTTAATACTTCTTCTCTTTCTGGGGTAGGTGCTCTAGTCTCTTGTACAGATAGGTGTTTCAAGTCATCCTGTGTTATTTCAACTTCGACGTCCAGATCTATGGTCCTTAGTAGCTTCGACTGGTCCTCTTGTTCTTCTAGTAAGTGTGTTATTCTCCTAGCCATGAAATATCTTAGTTCTTTCTTTTTTTGTTCTAGATCCTCCTCTTCTTGCTTCCTTCATATCTGATCTTTCTCAATCTATGTTTTTCCTAGCAAAATAGCAAATGGGGCATTGTTCTCAACAAATTTAACGATCTCAAATTCTTCTTTTGTCGAAGTGCCATGAGCACTCATAGCTATCTGGGTAAGTCTTCCACATAGGTTTATTAGTTTTCCTCTAAATAATCCTATTCCTCCCAATGAAGGAACCATAGTGGGTTTTCCCAAAATTTCCTAAGTTCTTTTTGTCGTGATATTCACATGTGTTTCCTCATCCATGACACAGTCTATGTCAAAGTCTCCTATTATTTTTTTGATGCATTCATTCTCTTTTAAGATCTCTGATAAGTTGATATCTTTGTGATCGTTCAGGGTTTCTTTCATCTGTAATAATAAAGTCTCTGATTCTTTCTGGGGTTCTATCATATCCTATGTTTATTGGCCTGTCTCATAGTTTTCTTGTCTCATATTCATCTTTTCAACTTTAGCAATCATTCTAGGGAAATCCAAAACTTCATTTCTAGTAGCCTTAAAACAAAGGAAAATAGGACCTCTACCAGGGCATTCCTTAGCAAGATGTCCCGGTATTCTACAACTATAACAAATATTTAACCCTCTCTTTCTCTTGAACGATCCCCAACCTTTCATGTACTACGCACTAGGATCACAGTGGTGGGTCTGCAAAAACTTATTTCTAGGATCCTGCATCCATTTGTTATTCCAACAATTCTTTCTATGCATAGGAATAACATATCTTTCATTATTTATATCAGATCTATTCATATCAAATCTTATTTCTTCTAATTGTACCCTATTTTTCATACTAGAACCAAATCTATTAAACATACCTAGATCCATTCTTTCAAAACAAAAAAAATCACTTATCTTACCTTTATCAGAGCACAAAGCTTCAAGATATTACCTCTTTTCTTCAGATCAAACTTCTCTTCTTAGCACAGAGCTTCACAATTCAAGTAGAATACTGTGTACTAGGGCAGCAGATCTACACATGGAGATTTCTCTTTTCTTCAGTTCCCAGCAATCACAGTTTCAGGTCCCAGCAACAAAACCATTTGTTGGCACAGGGGAAGACCCAAGTTTCAATGCTTCAGCAGTGCACCAACAAAATCCTAACTATCGGCACTTTCAGCAACACCTGCAAAGCATATGAAGTCTCACCCAAGGTAGAGGCAGGGGGGGTTGTAGGACTCAGATGTCTGCAACCTAGCTGGGACACAGATATGTGATTACAATACCCTAAAATAGCACTTAGTAGTTAACATTCATCAACAATTAACCCTTATTCACATCACAGATTCAAACCCTAATTACAAAACAACACAGTATTCCACAAGATCTAATACATCCATCACTTAGCACATAGAAATAGATCAGATCTAGTATTCATTCACATTACTAAGCACTAAGATATTATATCAGATACATCTAACATATATCATTACACTAATCATACATTACATCAATAACATAACAACTATAATGCACAAAGCAACCACAACACAGGATATACGTGGTTCACCCCAGTGTGGGGCTACGTCCACCAACTCTTCTCTTCTTTATTGTCTTATGTCGATCTTCTACAAGCACAGAGCCACAAGAACCTACTCCGCATAGGACAGGAGATATGCATGCACCTTTCCAGATCCTCCTCCCCCGAGCTAGGTGTAAGCACAATGCCTTCTTAGAATCTACACACAAGCTTCTTACAATCTCTTGCACTTAGCTCTACAAGTTCTTAACACACAATATGCACAAAGAATCTATCTTCTCACTAAGCTGGATCGACTAGATCTCTTCAATAATGATGCCTTCTTACATCACCTAGATATCTATTTATACATTACAAAAGGGCCTGAAAATGGGTAAACTCATGGACTGACATCCCATACTCGTTACATAAACCCTAAACCCAAAAATGACCTAAGAAGGGACCGATATCCCGTGATCTCCACTTCGCCTTGACCTCTGCCTTTGACCATCCTATCAAAGTCCCAAAATCGGTCAAATGTGACCCAAGTTCTCCAAAACTTGGTCAAGGGCCAACAAAACATCTCCAAGTGGTCGCGTTGGCTGGGGTCGTGGATGTTTCCTTGTAGGGGTTTTACCATGTCAAAACATCGGTGTATTGATCTTTGATCTAGTTGTGTGAGTGGTTACTGAAGGTGTTTTTCCTCTATTGGAATACATGTGTTGTCGAACACAACCTTCCTAACCTCTTAACTCAACAAAACTATGGTGATCTTAGAAAGCTTCTCTAAATGTTTTTCAAGCACAGAAACAAAATTCTAAAGAATCGCAAGTAATCACTTACCCTCTTAAGGTATGATAGACCAATTCAGTCTTAGTGGACGTTAATCATCATCATCATAAAGGATGTCTTTTACTCTTAACAATGGCTTATTAAGTTATTTGTCATTCCTCCAAATAGTTCCATTTGTTTCTATGTGAGAAATGAACAAATGCAACACACAATGAAAGGAACCTAGAATAGATTAAACAAGAGAGATAAATGGCAATATAAATGAGACTGACAAATAATGCTTGAGATGATAAAGAAACAAAACAACATGTATATTTTTATTTTTTGTTTGTGTGAGGGTATGAATGAGACACATGAAAAGAAATAGGTACAACAAACACAAATAGAATGAACAACTCGAACTATGAGACTACAAACAAGCAAACACGTGGGAGTAGAACATAAATAAGACATAATGGAAAGTAAATGAAAGAGTGGGGTAGTAAAACGCCAAAGGAAATAATAATGCAATGAAATATTTGGATTGTCACTTTGATACAACTTGGGAAGCATACACTACTATAAAAGTTTCTTTAAATCAATCTAGATTCAATTTCCAAAGAATTCTTAATTTATTTCAACTATTTAACTACCCTTTTCCACTATTCAATCTCTTTAAATTAATCCAATATCTTAAATAATTCGATCTCTTAAATATTATGTTGTTGTAATAAATATTAAGCTATAACCATTAGCGCTGCAAATATTCAATCTCCAATGCAATTAGTGCCTTATCTATCTCTTGCTTAGAAAAAAACCTAGACAACAAGGAAAATAAAATGTTTTATTGAGAATTAAACCCTTATAAAACCAAAGAAAGAACAAAATCTCCAAATCATCTAGCTTAGAAATCCAAGTTAAGCTACGGTTTAACAATATTCTAGGGGTGTAAATCGTCTTACTCCCTAGATAAGATAAACCTTACCAAGGTCTTGCTACAAGGGTGTAAACCCTCTTATTCCTTGTATAAATCCATAAGCCTTTTCAATAGCAATAGAAGAAAAATCCTTGATGGAGGGTGTATGTCCTTATAGTCCTAGGGGTTGATTAATAACATTGAAATTAAGAAGAAAAACACAAGATTGCATAAATTCCTTACCTATTCTAAGAGATATCATGAAAAACCCTTATTTTATCAAAGATATTCCAACAATTTGCCAAGAAGAAGCATCCAAGAGAAATCGCTAGCCTTTATTCTATTAGATTTTAGTGGGCTATGGCTCATGTAATCCTTTTAAATTTTCTGTCAACAATTACTTCAACCATACTACTGCAAACACCAATATCACAAGAAGAAGATCCATGCACAAGAACACAAGATGTATCCTGGGAAACCCTTCTCAACAAGGGATGAAAACCCAGCCATATCCTTTGCTATATTCTTTAAGAGAAAGACCTCCCACACCATTACCAAAACTAGCACACAAGAGCGTGCTGCAATTTTCATAATTTCAGACCTCAACATCTGAAATCATGAGATGACATAATGTTAAGTGTGTTTCCTCAATGGGGATTCACCTTTATTTATAAAAGACTTGTCACATCAAGTGATGTGTCTATTGTCACAATAGGGCCGACCTCAATCAATCAAAACATAATTAATAATTTCCATATTAATTATCTTTTATTATTATTATTATTATTAATTATTTTTTGCATTTATTATTAAGGTGGGGCCGACCTGTACCCGTTACATAACAATTAGGGTTACAGGTAGGTTTGAATCTTGAACAATATATAGCAAAGGATTTGATACACCCACTAGTTCTCATCCACTAGGGGCACATTTATAGAGATGGCATAGCTTTGATTCATTGCATTACACAGAAGAACCGGGTCTTCACACGTTCACCTGTGCTCGTCCACAAGAACGTCCACTCTACAGATCTGCTTTCCCACTGCCACCGATAGGAGAATCATCTCGAGTCTTCTCATCAACTTTTATGCTCAAAGGAAGCTAATACATCATCTTCATTTATGTTCTCATGACGATGCACCCAGCGCTTTTGGATTTCACACGTTCACTTTGTGCTCAGCCACAGGCACCTCCTAACTCAATAGATCACTTTTCCATTGGATAATCATCTAGATTTCTTCTTAACTCTCTGAATGGAGGAGGTCATCTCTACGTTCCCAACTCTGTCTCAGGCAGGAACCACGTATCCTTATTAGGGGATTTCTCTCAGGTTTGTAAGTTGAGAGAAAGACTTCACATAGCTGCAATGATCCACACCTCATAGGTTTGTAAGCTGGAGAATGTCTCACATAGATGCATTCATTAACACTCCCTCTCAACTAGGGAGGCATTCTTTATCATGCCAACTCTCACACGAATGTATTTTGAATTTTTTCTTGGCTGGAGTTATCAACACTCCATCTCAACTAGGGAGCCATTTTTCATGAGGTTAATTTGGTGAAAATATCTACAATCTGCTCATGTGAAGGAAGGTACTGCATGTGTATGATTTCCCTCTGCATCATGTCTCTGAAATAAGGATATTTCATCTCATCGTATTTTGATCCATCAGGAAACAATAGGTTCTCAAGGAGCTTTACTCATGGCTCTTGGTTATCATCAAAGGATCCATCTCATGGTCGAGTAAATATGTCAAAAGCTTGTGAAGTCACATTGCTTCGCACACTCGATGCTTATATATTCTGCCTCTGTAGTACTCAAGGCCACAGAGTTTTGTTTCCTGCTACATCAGAAAACCATGGAAAACTTTACATTAGAATATCAATAGGATGTGTTCTTCTAGTCCATTGTACTTTATGCTCAATCTAAATCAGCATATACTACAAACTCAAGTTCACACTAGATTCATATCTCAGGCCATATCCAACTGTGCCTCGTATATATCTCAATGAAGTCTTTGTTTTTGTTTAGTGAGTCTGTATCAGTTGACTCATGAAATGACTAAACACATTCATTGCATGGCATGAATCAAGTCTGGTGTTAACCAGATACATCAATGATCCAATCAGTTGTGGATCAGTCTTCGTCTGAATCATCATCAATCTTTTTCTTTGAATCCAACACGGTGGATTTTTCTCCTTGTCATACTGAACTTCTTTAATATTCTTCATTGTATTTTTTCCTTCCTCAGGAAAAATCTTATCGATCCTTTGTCATACTTCTTGTCCAAGAAGTAGTCCATCATACTCATATCCTTCTTCTCGAAATCAAAAGTCAAAGCTTACTTGTATCCAATCAACAAGACTTTTTGAATAAGTTATCAAAATCAGGCTCTCGTCACCAACATGGATCAAGTGCCTCCTCATAGGAAACTCTCTCGGTTTGTGAGAAACCTTCGGCTATACATATCGCTTTGTATTTCTCGAAACTTCTATCAGTTGCATGCTTGATCTTAAAAATAGATCCACTTTGGAAGTCATCAAAGACTTTCCTTATGACCTATGAACATATTAACTGGGGCAACTAGATCAGCTAGAATAATGGTTGTCTCCCTCTGAACTGTTGAATGGGGAGAAGGCGTTGTCTCACTGTCAATATCCATCTAAGATTCTCTAGATATTTGAAAGGCTATCTCTTTTGGAGTTATGTTTTTCAAAATCTGGTGAAAAACTCTTGTTTGTAGAACATATGTTGTTTCATGCATGCTTGTGCCCATAGAATCATAGAAGGATTCTTATCATGCATCATTGCATTGGTTTCCTCAATAATGGTTCTATTTTATTTTTCTTTCTCAGATATTTTTTAATTCCTCTGAATCAAGTGGCTCCCTCTGAAGAATAAACGTCTTCCTTTGTTGTTAACCTGTCTGGAACAAGAAAACAAGAGGAACCAAAAGAAGAATATCTCCTAAAAAAGAATAATGAGTACATCTCTAGAATTAAAATAATTTAAGCATTGTTGTCTCAATTACAACACTTACTTGTAATGTAGCAAACTCTAGAACCATAGTTTAGAGGAATGACAAAAATCAAACCTGGGGTCTTCACTTCCAGTGTGTTGTTCTTTTGAATGCACCTTTATGACAATACCTTCCAGTGTGTGGGTTCCTTCCTCCTAAAAATACCTTTATGACAATGATGCAAATAGTATATATATACAAGTGCATACCTGAGTGTGTACACTTAATGGAGGTTCTTCTTGTTTTTCTTGTAGCCACCTATACCATGCAAGTTTCTGACGAATTTCGCATCAACCTTTACTGCTGCATTTTATATGAGAGTATCACATATTAGTAATTTTTCCCTTCTGTTGGGGGTCTAACTTGCTATGATTGTTCTGTCTCATCAAGGTCATGTCCATTGTTGATTTTCAATAAAATTTCAAGCATGTTGTTGTAGTTATCCTTGTAGCTCCTACTGCTACTTAACACTACTACAACTTGACTTTAGATCTCTATTATAAGGTTTTCGATCTGAATTCGTAGATGAACCAAGTAGAAATGATGAGATTTCTTTGTTGCTTTTAAACTATAAAAGGTTGGTCAATATTGGTTGTAATTTTGATCATTATAATTTTCAACAGGTTGGCCATTTTTGTACTTGACTTGTAAGTACCAACCAGTATAAATTTCCATCTTTCTTTCCATGCTTCATAAGACAAGCATGACTATCTTCTTTTAAAGTGTCAAATGTTGAACATGTGTCTTCAACTCCTTCTATCAACTCTATGTCACAGATGTTTCTGGCATGATCGAACCTTGTCACAATTTCTTATTCCGCAATTTATTGTAGTGACGTGTTACATAGAAGTTGCCTTCAACTATAGTATTGTTTTCAGACCTGTTTTAATAACTCAGTCAGCATTGCAGCATATGGATGTAGACTGCTTAATGTAGCAAGGTGAGTGGTATTACTACTATCCAAAAAGGATCAGCCTCAAAATAGGCCTTAAACTTGGCCTTCTTTCCTCAGAAGAACACCATCATGACTGCTTCAAAAACTGATATATTTTTCACTTTTTGTCAGCCTCAGAAATATCATTTAGAGTTTAAATAGTCAGAAATATCACTAAGGAATATCACTCAGAAATATTACTCAACCTTCTTTCTGATGTGTGAGCTTGTTCTCAAGCCTGTGGTTATTTTATTTGGGCAGTCGGCCTTCCTCACGAATCTGTTGTTAGAGTATTTCCATGGCAGTTTTAGAGAGACCCCAGAACAGGCATGGTTCCTTCCTTCCAGCTTTTAGGGGGTCCAACCTTTCTCCTATACTATGGTTCTTTCCTTCACCACAAATCTTCACCACAAAACCTTAGAAAGGGGTCTATCCTTCTTCTTCTAGGTTGCGGAAGCCCTATTCCTTGCCACAAAAAGATAAGGGAGATCTGGCCTCAAACTTTATCACTAAAGGAGAGGTACAACCCTTGTTTCTTTATGTTGGCGGTAAGTTCTCCTTCTATTGCAGCCTTCCTCTAATTGTTGTGGGGTCTGGTCTCATCTCTTTGTAATGGCAATAATATTTTGGTAGTCTTTTAGGTGACCACGGTCTTCTTTCATCCTTGAGCAAGGGTATTCTTCAAGACCTGCTTGGATACCATGTTAGATTTAGTGAACTATGGCTCATGTAATCCTTTTAAATTTTCTATCAACAATTACTTCAACCATAACTACTACAACAACCAAGATCACAAGAAGAATATCCATGCACAAGAACATAAGATGTATCCTGGGAAACCCTTCTCAACAAGGGAAGAAAACCCAACCAGATCCTTTGCTATATTCTTCAAGAGAAAGACCTCCCACACCATTACTAAAACTAGCACACAAGAGGGTGCTGCAATTTTCATAATTTCAAACCTCAACATCTAAAATCATGAGATGACATAATGTTAAGTGTGTTTCCTCAATGGGGATTCACCTTTATTTATATAAGACTTGTCACATCAAGTGATGTGTCTATTGGCACAATAGGGCCAACCTCAATCAATCAAAACATAATTAATAATTTCCATATTAATTATCTTTTATTATTATTATTAATTATCTTTTACATTTATTATTAATCACATTAAGGTGGGGCCAACCTACACCCTTTACATAACAATTAGGGTTACAGGTAGGTCTAACTCTTGAACAATATATAGAAAAGGATTTGATACACCCATTAGTGCTAATCCACTAGGGGCACATCCATAGGGATGTCATAGCTTTGATTCACTGCATTACACAGAAGAACCAGGACTTCACACGTTCACCTATGCTCGTCCATAGGCACGTCCACTCTACAGATCTAATTTCCCACTACCACCGACAAGAGAATCATATGGAGTCTTCTCGTCAACTCGACTGCTCAGAGGAGGCTAATACATCATCTTCATTTATGTTCTCATGACGATGCACCAAACACTTTGGGATTTCACATGTTCACCTTGCGCTCAGCCACAGGAACGTCATAACTCAACAGATCGATTTTCCACAGAATAATAATCTGGAGTTCTTATCAACTCTTTGAATGGAGGAGGTCATATATACGTTCCCAGCTCTATCTCAGGCAGGAACCATGTACCCTTCTTAGGGGCGTTCTCTCAGGTTTGTAAGCTGAGAGAAAGACTCCACATAGATGAAATGATCCACACCTCACAGGTTTCTAAGCTGGAGAATCTATCACATAGTTTCAATGATCCACACCCACATGTTTGTAATCTAGAGAATGTCTCACATAGCTACATTCATTAACATATTCCACTAATAGACAAGTGCAGCATCCATTTTTTGCACAAGAGAAAAGATAGAGAGAATTTCCTGAGAGGGCTGAAATTTCAATCCAAGAGAGGGAGAACCCTCAAGTGAGTTATCCTTTATGACAAATGACTTGCCGCATATTTATATGAGGAAAACGAAGCCCTAGTTTGTCCACTTTACAATTAAATCCATGATTTTAGGTCTAAAACCTAAGTTGAAATGCTTAATTAGCAAAATGATTTGTTGTTTTCCCACGTAGGCTTACAAAATGAACAAAAATAACAAATGATGGGACATAAACCCTTTAAATCTCTCCAAGGTGGCACGTGCGATGGAAAATCCTCCAAAGGCTAGGACATCAAGCTAGAAGAGTGCCACATCATCCCCATACCAAGCAAATAAGTGGGGATTCAAACGCACAACACCACCAAATGTGCCAAAAAGGTAAAACGTCCCCACAAAGTATGACGTCATGCTCTAAGAAGAGGATGTTTGAGCGTAGGAGGGTGATGTCACCCCTTCTTCATCTCTATGGTCCATGTCCAAGTGCTAGAGACTTCATCTCAAGTGCAACGTTGATACAGGAGCATTGTCAGCAAGCATGTGTGGTAGGACAACTCGGCGCCTGGGAATCATTTCAGAATCTCAAACGTTGGGAGTTACTGCAAATCTTTTGGAGATGATTGGACAAATGGAAGAAGATCAAATGCTTGGGAGTGGATGATCACGAGTGATCTGGGAGTTTCACTCTGAGTCTTGAATGTAACTGAACTAAGGTAGCAGTTAGAGTTTTTTTTTCGTTTTTCGAGTAGTTAATGTAGTCGGGGGGAACCCTAAGGACCCTATGAGATAAATAGAGGTTTTGTACACCCAAATGAGGCTGCTGCGAGTTAGTAAGAATTTTCTAAGTTTTGAGTTATTGTTTTGATATTAACTGTATCCATTTACTTTTGAATGAATATGATAGAGGAGAATTGACTCAAATACATAGCACTATTACTGTTTGTAATTCTCTGTTATTGTGTTTTCATAAATGAATGAATTTCATTATGAATGGATGAAAATGTAAATGTTAGTATGAGTTTCAATTGTTTCTATTATGTTGAGTGAGTGCAAGGTGTGAAAACAGAACGCAATGAGTGCATGACGGGATCTGTTTCGATTCTGAATTTCAGAAGAGATATCATGAAACTTTCCCTTTGCAAGGTGTGCACAGTCACCCGCAAGAACCAAGTCTTGCATAAGAATCTATTGCAAGGAGTGCACAGATTTGGAATTCAGCTAAGTGTTGAAGGGACTCCATAAGAGTCAAAGGAGAGAAAGGTGAAATCTCAACTTGATCACAGCCTTGATCCAAGGAAATATCTGGGTCGTCGATCTAGCACCATCGCGATTTTAGGAATCAGGAGAACAGAGGTAAGGAGACTCCCAAAGTCACGAAATGTGAAATCGCGAATCGATATGAGTCGTTAGGTCATGGGGAGTCATGATTCGTCGATCTGAAACTCACAAATATCAGGAATCGGGGATCGGGAGAACAGAGGTAAACCAACCTCCAAAGTTGCGAAACACGAAATCGCGACTTGATCGTAGTCGTCGATCGAGGGAATATCGTGGACCGTAGATCTAATCATATTGGGAGTTCCTGATACGTGAAATATTGACACGCTTGAGAGTTGAGCCCCGGGTCATGACCGGAGGTCAGATTGAGGGAAGATAAGGGAGGGGTTAGTACACTCTAGGATCATGTCAGGGTTTCATAGGTCGGGAGAATTGAGGTGATTCACATGCAAATATCCGACGCGTGAAATCACGAAACGCCTTTTGGGTTAGGCTTGTGGTAACAGCCATTGGTCACATGAGAGAAGCTTGTGCCTGATGCTTTTTCGCATGGCGGAGTTTCCTGAAAAGGACCTGTGGACATTTCTTGAATATTCTAGAAGGGAATCAAAGAGATGCTCCAGCTCGGAGATTGAGAAGATCCAGAGACCGGGAGGTCAGCAGACCCTGCTGAGGTAGGGGCACTGCATTAAGTGGTATCAAAGCCGATTTTCATCTATAGATTTCAGGTGAAGGAGATAAAGGAGATGAAAGAACTCAAAGATATACTCTGTGTGTGAGAGATAGTCAACACAATGCCACCGAAGAGACGAGTGGAACAACCTTTATCCAATCGGGCTGTAGAAACGGAAATGCGAGAACTTCGTGCAAGATTGGAGGCAATGGAGGTAGCGCAGAGAAGAGCACCTGATGCTGGAGACATCAGCGATGCAGAGAGTAAAAAAGTAGAATTCAAAGAATTTGCAAGAGATAATGTTGCCTAAGAACGCTTACTGAGAGTAGTTGTTAGATTGGGAGCTAGAGCCAAGATAGAGGTCCCAATGTATGAAGGCAATTTAGATGTTGAAGAGATATTGGATTGGGTACGATCCATGGATAAATATTTTGACTATGAAGACATCGATGAGGAGAAGAGGATGAGACATGTTGTCACTAGACTCAAGGGACATGCAACATTGTGGTGGGATGAACTACAGGCTGCGAGGAGAAGCGAGGGAAAACAGAAGATAAAGAATTGGGACAGAATGGTATCCAAGTTGAAGGAAAAATTTATGCCTAAATATTATCATATCAATCTGTTCAGGAAGCTGTAAAACCTGAGACAGAAGGGTATGATAGTTAAATAATACACAAAGGATTTCTACAAGTTGAACATCAGAACTGGACAAAGAGAGAAGGATGAAGAAAATTTTGCTAGGTATATAAATGGCCTGAGGTATGAAATCCAGGATGAGATCAACATGATGTCAATAAGGATAGTGGAGAATGCTTATCAATTTGCACTGAAGGCAGAGGAGAATTTGGCCAGAAAACAAAACCAACAAAGTAGAGGTAGAAGCCCAGTCACGAACAAAGGCAAGGGAGTTTCCCATGACAAGGTACAAAAATCCAAAGATGATACTAAGAAACCACATAGTCACTCGGAAAGAGGAGGAAGTTCCCGAGGAAGACAAGATAGTGGAAGAATTTCTTCCAAAGGAAGAGGACGAGGCAGATGAGGAGAAGTGAGATGTTACACCTATGGAAAGGCATGACATAAGTCTTGGAAATGTCCTGAGAGAAATAAAGAAGGAGAAGGTGAAGCTCACATTTCGGAAGCACAGAGAAGAAATTTTGAAGCATAAGGAGCAGAGGATGGAACATCCCTGATGTTGAGAAAATTTCTCTTAAAACCATAGGCGGAAGTTGAGAATCCGGTGCATAGGAACAGTCTCTTCAGGACAGCTTGCAAGACTAAGGACAGAGTCTGCAAAGTGATAATTGATAGCGGGAGCACTGAAAACTTAATATCCACAGATATGGTGGAGAAATTGGAGTTGGAGAAAACTGCACACCCAAAGCCATACAAAGTCTCATGGTTGTAGAAAGGACACTAGGTAATGGTTACTAAACAATGCTTGGTTGAATTTAACATAGGAGGATATAGAGATGAAATTCTATGTGATGTAATTCCCATGGATGTATGCCATATTTTGTTGGGAAGACCATGGTAGTTTGACAGGAATGTCATTCATGATGGGAGGAAGAATACATACACCTTGGAGAAGAATGGTAGGACACACATGTTGTTGCCAATAGAGGAGAAGAAAGCCAAAGAGGAAGCCAGCACAAGCATACTTCTCATGAGTGGTGTTATTGCACAGTTTGTAGGGAGTCAAATGGCTATAGAATAGAAGGCCAAACTAGCGTAACAGGAACCTATCCCACCCAATGTCACCATGATGGGGAGGTTCTTTCTCTTTAGGGAGGTTAGTCCCAGGGGAGGCGTCCCTGGTAACCTGGAGTTTTGAAGGGGCAAAAGTTAAAAGGACAAAGGTAAAGTTCCCCCTTCACAGGTCACCACCAAAAATAGATAGTCCGGCTAAACAGCCAATAATGAAGTGAAGACCCAAAGAAGAACATCTGCCCAGAGCAAAGCAACAGCAAACCAATATATGCAAGCTATGATTCAATAGGTTAGTACTTCATAAGACTATTTGATATCAATATATAAGTAATTATAACAATAAATATTGATGAAGTCAATGTTTGTTAATATAGCAATGAAATAATAACACTCCACCAATAAATATCAAGATGATGTAGCAATCAATGTATCCAATCAATCCTTCATTCAATAAATGCATTAAACCACCATCCAATTGCCTATAAAAGGAATATTGTTGCGTCAATATGAAGTAACCAAGGGTGACGTCATCCTTCTTAAGGTTAGTAATTAGTTAGGGTTTCAATTTATCAAAGGTTTTGAGAGTTGTTTGATCACTTTCACTTCAACGTTGGAGATCCAAGATCAGTGTCTAAGGGTTAATGGAGTGAATTTAGAAAAGGACACAAGGGTTGAAGGAGGAAGACTAAGGACAAGAGGGAAGGGTTCTTAAGTGTTGCTATGGAAGGGCCTCAGAATCAAAACCCTAGGGGAGAGAGGCTCACTCCGGTGTTGCTAAAGCAAGGCCTCATTTCACTCTGAGTCTTGAATGTAACTGAACTTAGGTAGCAATTAGAGTTTTTTTTTTTGTTTTCCAAGTAGACGATGTAGTCGGGGGGAACCTTAAGGACCCTCTGAGATAAATAGAGGTTTTGTACGCCCAAATGAGGCTGCTGCGAGTTAGTAGGAATTTTTTGAGTTTTGAGTTATTGTTTTAACACTAACTGTAGCCATTTACTTTTGAATGAATATGATAGAGGATAATTGACTTAAATGCATAGCATTGTTACTGTTTGTAATTATTTGTTATTTTGTTTTCATAAATGAATGGATTTCGTTATGAATGGATGAAATTGTGAATGTTAGCATAAGTTTCAATTGTTTCTCTTCTATTGAGTGAGTGCAAGGTGTGCACACAGAACGAAAGGAGTGCGTGACAGGATCTGTTTTATTCTGAAGTTCAGAAGAGATAACATGAAAATTTCCCTTTGCAAGGAGTGCAAAGTGACTGCTGCAAGGTGTGCACAGTCACCTGCAAGAACCAAGTCTTGCGTAAGAATCTGTTGCAAGGTGTGCACAGTCACCCACAAGAACCAAGTCTTGCGTAAGAATCTGCTGCAAGGAGCGCATAGATTTGGAATTTGGCTAAGTGTCAAAGGGACTCCATAAGAGTCAAAGGAGTGAAAGGTGAAATCTCAACTTGATCACAGTGGTTGATCGAAGGAAATATCTGGGCCGTCGATCTAGCACCATCATGATTTTGGATATCGAGAGAACGAAGGTAAGGAGACTCCCAAAGTCACGAAATGTGAAATTGTGAATCGATCTGAGATGTTAGATCATGGGGACTCGTTAGTCATCGATCTGACGCTCGCAAATATCAGGAATTAGGGATCAGGAGAACAGAGGTGAACCAATCTCCAAAGTCGTGAAACATGAAATCGCGACTTGATCATAGTCGTCGATCGAAAGAAGATCGTGGACCGTAGATCTAATCATATCGACAGTTCCCAATACGCGAAATCCCGATGCACTTGAGAGTTGAGCCATAGGTCATGACCGGAGGTCACATTGAGGGAAGATAAGGGAGGTTTTAGTACATGCTAGGCTCCTGTCAGGGTTTCAGAGGTCGAGAGAATCAGGGTGATTCACATGCAAAGACCTGACATGTGAAATCATGAAACGCATTTTGGGTTAGGCTCATGGTCACATCCAATGGTCGTGTGAGAGAAGCTTGTTCCTAGTGCTTGTTCACATGGCGGAGTTTCGTGAAAAGGACCTGTGGACATTTCTTTAAGATTCCAGTAGGGAATCGAATAGCTACTCCAACTCGGAGATTGAGAAGATCCAGAGACCGGGAGGTCAGCAGACCCTACTGAGGTAGGGGCATTACATCAAACGTTCAAAATTCAAGGCCTCCAATTGGTGGGGCGCTAAATCCAACCAATGGGCTTCCATTCCCTATGGAGGTCCAAGTGGCCCATTTTCTCCATGAATGTCTTCCACTAGGCAAGGTCCTACAAAAACAAACAAGTACACCATCCAATGGTCCACAAGTCACATGTATCAAGCCAAGTAAGTCATATTTAATAAAAGAACCACCCAAACATGTGCATTAAATCCCCCCTTTTCAAATTAAACAAATGCTCAGAGACCTGATAAAAAATTTCAAATTTAAGTAAGGGATGGTTGTCATGGTGCCCTATTGGGTAGGCCAATCCCAAGTCAATGAGTGTTTCCCAAGAAAACCCTCTCTAAGCCTTGTAGTGAATATGAGGTGGATGGGGTATAAGTTTTGGGCATGGGGTTCTTGACATATCAAGGGCTCATATTGTCTCATTTATGGATGCCTTTGTGGAGGGTATGTTGCATCCCTCGTTTGCATTGCAATTTTTCCAAGCCCTTTTATTTGTCTTTAATTTATTATGGTTCGAACATTGAGTGCTATGTGCAATGGAAAGTAAAGAGCATTGCAATGCCACTTGACGTTAGGAATACACTGGGTGACATATGCACTATAAATTAAAGGACACCGCAAATGAATTCCCCCAATAAGCATGACATTTATTAATTATTTGTTTTCATTTTTTAAAGGTTCTTCATTTTTTATGGAGAAGTGTTTCATTGGACTGAGGACCTTAGGGAGTGTTGATGTTTGGACAACATTGGGAAGACATTCTTTTAGAATATAATAATAATATGATTATTGATTATTAAATATCATATATAATAAGTAAATGATAATAATAAATAGTTATTGATTATTCAAGGGACGCATCCTTTCATGGATGGTCACCATATGTTCCCTATATATGGAACACTCATCATTGTAATAATATATTGATTATATCTCATATGAAGAAAAACAACATGGTATCAGAGCGGGACTGGACAGGAAAATGAGAGTAGAGTAAAATGTTGGGAGTGTTAAATTTATGGGGTTGTTACAATCTCTATGTACAACATATTTACTTTTTTACTCCTATCTAAATTATAGAAAGAATTCCATAAATTATGGTGGGCAGTAATTTCTAATGAAAATGTCTAATTACCTAAATATGAGGAACGTAATGCATATTTACTTCTACCTATATTTATGCAAAGAATCGCATGAATTATGGAGGAACAATTTAACAAAGTCAAATGCTATGTGGATGGATTATAACCAAATTAATTTTTGGTTAGTTACAGAGGTATTCTCCAACTATTTATAAGAAAGAAATTTTAATTTTTCAAAGAGACGTGTTTTTTTTTTGGATCAATCTAATATTACTATAAAAAAGACACTTGAAAGACACAACAATAGACACACGTATTTTTTCTCTCTCACACGTGGGATAAGTGATCTAAGGAAGAGACTAAGAAGTTGAAATTTTCTGAGTTACTTACTGATGTTCTAGTGTTTACTAAAGTAATATCGTATATCATTGGAAGTAATTACCACTTGTGGAAAATTGTGCTTGTTTAATTTAACACTAGAAAATCAACATGGTTATCCATATGACATCGAGTATATCATGGATGTGTGTTGGTAGTCGTATGACATTGAGTATATTTTGGATGTGTGTTGGTATCCATATGAAAACGAGTATATGATGGATGTGTGTTGGTCATAGTAGAAGACAAAATATTTGGAGGGTCACTGTATATAGTTGTGCACAAAATAAATTGATCTCCTCTAGGAGATGCTTTTGTTGTTATTGTTTCTTGTTCCGAGAAGGTCACATGTAATAGCTCTATGAAGTAGCCATAATGAAGGTTGCAGGAAGAAGACATGGAGGGAAAGACCTTCCAACGTGATATCAAGGAGAGACATTTCCAGACATGATGCTCAGAGACAAGAAGTCTCTAGGAGCAATGTACCTCCCATGACGGGACCATGCTAGATAGAAGAGACAGTTACAATGTTCATGGATACAACGAGTTAAGACCGATTGTAGCAAAACTATGGTAGATCCAATAGAGGAGGAAAACATATTATGATACTCATAAGGAGCAGATGTAGCAGTCCCAGTACATGAGTCGAACCATGATATGTTGAGGAAGCAGGCATGGAAACAGTTTCAGTGTATGTAGAGGCATTCCCAGAGAGGGAAGCGATACTACATCCAGAGGGAGAAGATATTGAGTTACCTCAAGAGAAGGAGGAAGAGATACCCTCAGTGTCAGAGGGAGAAAAGAGAGAGGAGGAGTCACCTCCAGCTCCAGAGGGACTGCTTCCTGAGACATTGGTTTCATTAGGGAACCTCTCTATATCAAGTATGGTCCAAGATGACTTAGCATGATCAGCGTTTACCTATGTTTCTTTGGGCAAAGGAATCCATGACTGTTGTTGAAACAGTCCTTGAATTTTTATTTTTTAAAGATAAAAGATTTGTATTTTTTAGTCTTTGTATTTTTCAAATTTCATAAAGCAAATATTTCATCACTAATGAATTCACGATGCCTTTTATGACAAAGAATGGAAAAAATCAAAATAAACATAATTTTTCTAATACTTTTTCAAACGATCTTTTAAACAGGCAGTAATTTTAAAAATTAAGGAATTATAATTTCAATCGGAATGTCGGGATTCGGAGTTTTGCATGAACAAATGTTTAATACAACTTAAATTGTGAAATCCTGATTCCCGATTTCCCGACGCTTTAAAACCCAACTAAAATGTAATTTAATTAATTCATATTTAAAAAGGATTTAAGCATTAAGTTAATCACATCGCGAAATCGAAATTCGCGGTTTTGTGAAATCAAATAATCTTGTCAACGAGTTTCCCGATTTTCCGATTTCCCGATACAGTTAATCCTTAATTAAAGTTTTGAATTGATTTAATTACCGCTAAGAATAATTAAGTGTTAATTAATTACATCGTGATATCGGGATTCGTGGTTTGATGAGAAGCATGTTTCATGCCATCAAATTTCCCGAAATCCCGATCCCCGATCTTCCGATTGACGAAATCCCGAAAAGGTCAAATATTGATTAATTAATATACTAAGAACGTTTTAATTTAAATAATACATCGTGATTTCGGCCATCGGGGTTCTCTGATGACACTTTTCCTGGACATCAAAAGTGTTGAAACTCCGAAAAGCAGGTTTTCAAATTTAATTCAAGGTTAATGCTAATTAATCATCCTTCTAAATAAGGCTCAAAGTTAAATTTACTTTGAATTTCTTTAAAGCGTCATTCTCCAATTTAGAAATTTTCTATTATTTTTTAAAACACCAAGATATCATAGGTACAAACATTAAATGCATATCTTTGGAAATATCTTTTACATTTAAGATCCTTAATTTCATAACAAAGGTACAAATCTCAATGCTTTTATGATATATTCGAAGTAAATTTTTGAAACGTCTACATTATCATTTCGAAGCTAAATTCCTCTCTGTTACAGGTTTTCAAGTGAACACAGATCTATGGCACCCAAAAAGGCTTCGAAGAAAAATGAAGAACAACCATAAGGTGATATTATTTCCGATACTACTGCATCTGGGGTACACTCTGTCAAATCATGGAATGGAATTTCTGAAAAACTAGAGGATGAGATTAAATATCCGGCTACTGATTCAGACAATCACCTCCGAGATATTGCCGAGACTGAGCTTCATAAGGTGGTTGTACATCTGAGACTCGCGTCATATACCGATATGATCGCATGGGCTCTGGATAAAGTAGACGTCCCAACCAGAAGCATTTTGAACGAGCAAGGAGCTGTTATTGGCTCATTCAGGCCTGAACATATTCAAGTAATGTATAAGCTCTCGCCCAATTATAGACACACTTTTAATTCTGAATTTGTAGCTGCATTTCAAAGAAAAGAGTGCATTGAAGGTGGACAAACATACCCTGACATGATAAGAGTATGGGCCAGAGATGAAAACAAGTTTAGGGACGATTTACATGGAATTTATGCCACAGCTTCCTTAAACGAATATATGGTGTATGTAGCAATGATATTATGTAGACTTTTTGGGAGAAAGGATCCTTGTCATTTTCATGCAGATTGGACACCTTTCTTA
>JZKD02S1742707.1:240949-262103 GCA_000966675.3 Picea glauca
TAACTACAAATGCATACTAATGCATACTAAAGAAACACACTTTTACCTAACGACATATTAGACCAAGTAGATCTTAACTAACTCCTAAGTGTCTAAATATCCTAACATTACATTTTGCTCTGATACCAGTTGTTAGAAAAACAGGACCCTAGAGCAATAAAATAAAACAAATGTGAAAACAAAACATAGAAGATGCACAATACAAGAGAGACACAGATTTGCGTGGTTCACCAAGTGTGGGCTACGTCCACCAGAGAAATCGCTAGGTCCTTCCTTTATTATTATATAGCAAATGAAGGGATACAACCTACAGCAAAACCCATTGTAACTTCCTCTTCTTTCTCTCACAGTCTCCTCTCTTAGAATACAATATTCGCCATCAACCATAGCCGCAATACATTTCCCTCATAAAAGAGGGTTTCCTTCTAGGGCAAAAATCCCTAACATAATCTCTACCGTTAGATATGCGACCTTATAATGAACGGTCCAGATTTACAATGAAATTGTAATATACATTTACAAGACAATTTTTCCTTCGGGGGCTTCGCCCCCAGATCCCGCAGAAGGGGTACCCCCCCTCTGCACTCCCCCGCTTGCCCCCAGATCCCACAGAAGGGGTACCCCCCCTCTGCACTCCCCCGCATGGAAGAGTGTACATACTTCTGGGGTGTAAATACTTCATGGGGTATAAACACGGCTGAAAGTAAAAGACCTCTGAATCAGGAAGATAATCAGGCTCCACAACCAACAAAATGTCTCTCATGAGTCCATTGAGAGAACACACACAAGCATTCGCTAAAGAGAGAGCAGGTTGAAGAAGAGCAGGAAGAAGATCATTTCCATAAAATAGTGGCACGAATTTCCATGCAAATACCAGCAATAAATGGCAGTCATAACTAGTCCGTACAATACGAATTTTTGCACAAAAATCGAGGTGAATTCTGCACAGAATTCAAGGCATCCGTGTTGAAAAAAAAGGTATTAAATAATCTTACTCGAGCATTTTCAAATATTTCTTTGCTAAGGAAAGATAGATGGGAATATCACCCTATGTTTATAGCCTCAAAATTTGCTTCCTAATCCACAAGTATTAGTTACAAGGGCTTAGGCTAATTTTTTATAATAAAAGATTGTTGTAAAATTCAATATTTTTATATAATTTTCTGAATATAACATATGCAAAAGTAATTGTGGAGACAAAAGAAAAATTACCAAGTCACAATTTAATATAGATGAGACAAAATAGCAATCGCTTATTTCATTCCAAGAAATCAAAAGAATCATTCTCTTTACAAAAGTCCCTGAGGCAGTTCGGACCAAAGTCAAATTTAGATGTCCCCGATGAAAATCATACAAAAGGACTTCTGACAAAAAGTAAAAACTGAACTTTAAAAGTTGGATCAGTTTGGCACAGATTGTTTCCCACTCGACTCTACGCAATATCTTTTATCAGTCATGAAATTTAATTCATAAACAGACAAGTCTACATAGACTATCAAAGATAGATCAACACCTCTGAAAAACAAGTGTCTGAATGATGTTATTCAGCCTTGAATCTTGTTGTCTACAATAGGACCATGTTGTCATAAAAGAGAATTAGGTTTTTAATGAATTAAAGAATGAATGAAAACTGAACTATCTCAATAAAACCCAAGAGCATACATTAGTATGTTTTCTCCTTCTCTTCTATTTTTGTCTTTAAGCAATCAGAATTAGTTGAAGTAGTTCAACTACTTATTTTAGTTAAGTTAACTAAAACTCAACTAACTTTTAGTTTAGGGGAAAACTTAATATAATAATAATAAGGGTCTTTAATAAATAATAACTAGTAGGTGGGACCCCTTGTGACTCTCTTTAGTTTATTAACAAAAATAAACACAACTAGTCAATCAATCAAACACATCCCTTCTTGTGCCTCCCATCATCATTCTCATAATTTGAAAATTAATATCAATGATATTTTAAACCATATCCAAACAAATATAATATCTAAAATATCCAAAAATAGTATGTTGTCCAAAAACTTTAATAGTCAACTATTCTCAACAATCAATAAATAAATATACTCAAAAACCATATTTGCCACTTTGGGAGGCAATTTTCCCTTTGTTGTCGCTATCTCCCTTTGATTTCTCTAAATTAGCCTTAGGTTGTGTGGAACCTTTATGCTTTATCTCACTGATGACATGAGAGCAGTCATCTCTCAAGTGCATGCTGGATGAAACGGATTTGGCGGAATCACTTGAGGGAGAGGAGGGGGCAGCAGCTTTTCCTTTATCAGGTGTATGGTGGGCTTCAGTTTTGAGTCTCTTGCTTGCATTGGAAGACTGTACATGTGAGTGTGCAGGGGAAATTTGGAAAATTAGGGTAACCGGTGGAGGGGGAGTAGGTGGAGACAAATTGGGCCAGCCACAATGTTGGGGGACTGTTGAGTGAACAATCTCTTGCCATCTGTCATTTTCAGGAACTTTGGGTTGTAATGAGACATGAGGGGGAACTGGGATACCAGGGACATGCTGGGGTTGGAAGGGAGGCCTTTCTGGCCTAGGTTGGACAACCCCTTGTCCAATCCAATTGAAAAATCCAGCTTGGAAGAGTTGGTTTAACTCTTGTGGATATGCATCAAAATGTATTGAAAACCTTAACTCTTTTGGATCTACATCAAAATGTATCGAAAACCTTGGCCTTCTAGGGCCTTTGTTCCAATTTCCTCTTCCCCTGTTATTTCGGCAATGGCTTCCTATGTTGAAGAAGCTCATTCATGTATGCAGTGTTTATTAGCAACTAACTTCTTATACAAACCATACATGACATCTCTTTAAATATGAAACAAATTTTAGCTCAGCAACACATGAGACCCATGCAACCAATCCATAAAAATCGTTTAATATTTGTCAATGAGCAGGGGGTGAATAAGGGTTATGGGATATCTAAGGGGGTTGTATTGAACGAAAAGTGATAAAATGAAAGGGAGTAGATCATGATTATCGCTCAACAAATCATCAAACATTCAACTATGTTCCAATAACAAAACATATCAATTGTAACCCATCTCTATGTCATCCTTCAATTGATATAATACGGAGTTTTCATTTAATTATAATTTAATTTTAAGAACAGGGCGTACAAATTGAATCTAGGAATGTGAGGGAATTCGTAATGTGTGAAAAGGTGAGAGAATGGCAGGGAAGTTAATGGATATTGTTCATAAAACAAATTAAGTAATCAATAATCATAACTCTGTACTAAAATCAATCCAAAAAACACCAACATGACACCAACAATCACTGTTTATCAAATTGTTCGTTGTTTCAACATTTAAATTTCCCTGAATTTCTCAATTCATAACAGTCTCTGCAATCATAACTTATAATCAAAACAAACTTTCCATTTCAACAGTCCTGTTAAGAAAGATTTGATCTTTTATTTCTTTTCCTTACTTTTAAGAATTAAAAAAAATGCACAACAATATGCTCGACCTCTATCCCATATTGCATCACTATAATAATCAGCACCCATTGTCTACCAATTTACAATGAGGCCCAATTAAAATATACATAGGTCCTTCTTTTTTTCAAATACGAACAGACTTCCAAAATATGCCCGATTACACACAATCTTCATCATTTCAACCAACAAGAGGTTGCCACAAAGCAACAGTCAACATAAAACCCGTGCCTTATCACTATTGATATAACTTCCTTTTAAAACCATTGATAATTTGTACGATGATCCAATAATATATACGAAGCGAACATAACCAATTACACACAAGCACCATTTTTAAAATTAGTCATAACCTTGATCGGGCCTAGCAAAACACACAGGTGTTTCCAATTTCAATCAAGACCATGGTAGTAAAAACACCATAATGAAATAAGACAGTTCTCGACTGTATGCAGGCACCTATAACTATTCAGCCAATTGTATCATAGAAAGATAAGACAGAGACTCGACGAAAGACCTCCATAACCATTCCACTGATAAACTCATATTTGACAACCAAGAAGGTGCCCGAAGGGAGCAAAGATAGTTGGAAATCCAATTGGGTCTATCACAATTAAATCCAGGAAGACAACAAGAGCGAGTTCATATTTTAACCATAACACAGAGAGTTGGAGGACTTTTGAGACTTATCAATAATAGGCAGAATACAATATACAGCAATGAGCCACACAATCCCCTTATTACTCCAAGTCATGGACAAGACCAATGATTAACCCTCGAGGAGTGCAAAGGTAGGCAAATAATAACCCAATGCACATAGTGCATTTAACACTTGCAAAGGAGAGACGAAGTTAACTAAACAATGATAGTTATTAAAAGAACACACGGAGATATAACATCTCTATCCATTTACTTAAGAGTCGAACAACCTGACAGCAATACCAGTGAGGACGCATACATCATAACGTCGAGATATAACTTGTATCACCCCACAACCATGCAGTACATGTTAATGTTATGGCCACCCAAAGACTGGATCTTGGGATACTTCGGTGAAAATACAATAAGAATGAGCCAACGACCGTGACTCGGGGTTTGAAGAAATAACACAGCAACTATTGGACATCTGAATGCGACTGGATAAGGGTTACAATCATGACTGTGAAGGAACAAAAATAACCGACAGTAATACACAGAACGAAACCTTCCACCATCAATACAGAGTGATATGTATGACATTCAATTATTATCCACAGAGACCCATCACGATATTAAACCGACCGAGCAACCAGTCAATGCACAACTTAAATAAAACCCAATTATTTTGCTTGCAATCTGAAACATTTTACAGTCATCACAGAGAGAAATAACACACATTTCACAGTCGAAATTCTCAAGTTCACACAAAATCCAAGTATCACTGAGCCATTATTTGTTCATACACAGAGAATATTTCATGGATGGAGAGAAAAAGAACCATACCTATAACAAAATTCTTAAAAGGGCGAGTTGGCCGAGCCTTGTTCTTTCCAATAACCTGAAATGCGGAACTTCGCAACCAATAGATCGAAAATGCAACAAGGAAGAACGCTAGAGTGATGGTCGATAGGGGGAGTATGGAGTGATGTGCAGTAAATGCACGTCACTTCCATCCCCTAGCCTATTCAATTCGAAGTACGAGACAGCCAAACATTCACTAATCAATTAAACCATGTATTCAATCCCAAACCATTTGAAATATGTGATGATACCCTTTACGTAGTGCACCACCCAATATCACTTACACGTTAACCCTTGCCAAAATTGTATGCCATCATACATATTGCAATGCACCCTATTCAAATCTAGTGAAATTCTCATAGCCCGCTAACCAACCATAGCATAATAGTTAGGACTAACACTAACATTTCTTTACTTTTCCATTCGCATATAACCCTTTATCGTAGCTCAAACATAAGATTTTTTTCATAGGTTTTATTTCCTAGTTTTGATTATGTTATCACTAATATATCTCTTGCATATATGTGGCTAGGTAATCAATCACAATGATTAGTGACATTGTTAAATCATAGTAATTGTAAATACATTCCCATCATAACAAAAAAAAATGCTTTGGATTGCAAGAAGCATTCCATAAAATGCATCATCCACCTGTTACTATGTCAAAATGAAACCAAGACTGCATTGTCACCCATGTAGGACTATGTAGGCAACATCAAAATAGTAGCAGAAAAATGTGTGATATGCCTATCCTTGTGCCTCTAGTCTACAAGGGGGTCCCACCTACTAGTATTATATTATTAGCATAGTTTAAATAATAGGGCTTTAGCAATACTTTGCAGGCAGAATTCAACGTTACGATTTTAATCGTCAACAAGCCGTATAGCATTTATTGAAACCATGTGGTCGTACAGATCCATACACCCTACACAAAAATTGAGGTCCATACAGTTGTTGTGATTGTTGTCCATACAGCATACGGAAATTCTAATTTTTCTTGGCTCAGAATTCAAGGAGGTTGTTGGCACATTTTCCAAGGAAGATTGTCTTGGGAAAAGAGAGATAAGTTGTCTATATTGTGTATTTAATTTTATTTTGCAAATGTAATTTCCAGATGCTTGATATTTAATAAAAGAAGCTTCCCTCTCAGAATAACAGGTTTCCCCCACCCTGGGGGTTTTTCTTGGGTCATTTTTGGACCAAAATTTCATGTGTACTTTGTTCATTTAGTGTTGAGTTATTTCTGCATTTAATTTACAGTCAAAGAAGTTGTCTCTTGTGTTTCAAATTCAGCAATTTCATTTCCATAATTTAAATAAATGTTATGATGAATTTTATATCATGGGATGGGCATTAAACTGTGGGAATGATAAGGAGTGATTAAAACCTGATTGGGGACATCAAATTTCTTCAACCATTACATCCGAGACATGGTGCAGAAGAAGGAAGTATTGGTGTTGTACCTTCCTGCAGATGAGAAGGTTGTTGATGTTCTTACCAAACCAGGACGAAGTTCAAGTACTTTTGTGACAGACTTGGCGTGGCAGAGAATGCCTCCCTTGCTGAGAGGGAGTGTTGATGTTTCCAGCTTCGTGAGACATTCTCCAGATCGTACTACTTTGTGACTGAATTGAGTTGATTTGTGATGACACTTATCCGAGAAGGGATAAGTGTGTTTGGGCCTATAGAACAACCGAGAAGGGATAAGTGTGTTTGGGCCTATAGAACAACGTCCCTTGTGGAGAGCACATGAGGACATGTCAAGGGAGTGGACCCTTGAAATCACACACTATGGGAGTTGACCCTAGTGTTTCTAGAGGGTTTAGCCTCTAGAAGTCCACATGGGACTGCCATGTGTGACAAACATTCTCCAGATCGTACTCCTTTGTAAATTGAGTTGAGTTGATTTTTGAGGACACTTATTCGAGAAGGGATAAATGCATTTGGGCTTATAGCCCAATGTCCCATGTGGAGAGCACATGAAGACATGTCAAGGGAGTTGACCCTTGACGTCACATACTATGGGGAGTTGACCCTATGTGTTCCTAGAGGGAGTAGCCTCTAGAAGTCCACATGGGAGTGTCCTTTGTAACAAACCTTTTGCGACTATGGTGGTTGTGTACCACTGGTGGAGACTGTGTCTTTGGAAAATAGTCGTGTACTACTATGGAAAGATACCTCCCTGGCTAAGAGGGAGTGTTGATGTTTCAACATTGAACATACCTTCTCCTAGATTGGGTTGTAGACCAAGGGAGATAGGATACATTTATCATAATAGTGCACTTGTGGTAAATGGGCCCAGACGTAGTCCTTCTTTGATCGTGACAAGGAATAATATGGACTCGAAGTGCTTGAAGTGCTTTCCACATGTCAATTAGCATCAGATTAACATTCACTCACAAGTGTGTACTTGTGGTGAAAGATCATGGTGTGGTCTTTGTCCTAGTCAGGGTGATTTGAAAAGGAATGATAAAGACTCAAGATGCTATATGTTATTACATGCAGACCCAGAGTGAGCCTCATCTCAGAGAGAGTCAATTGGATCAAAAGGGAGAGCCACAGAAGGAGTTTCTCCCTGGTTCAGGTGGGAGAGAGACGTCTCCCAAGACTGACATACAAGTGTCATGAGTCTAGGGTGAAGTTTGTATACTTCATAGACAAGCTTGGCATGATGCAGGATGTCTCCCTCATTGAGAGAGAGTGTTGATGTTTGAACAACATCAGGAAGGCATTTTCTTAGAATAATAATTAATAATATAATTATTGATTATTAAATATCATATATAATAAGTAAATGATAATAATAAATAGTTATTGATTATTCAAGGGATGCATCCTTTCATGGATGGTCACCATATGTTCCCTGTATATGGAACACTCATCATTGTAATAATATATCGATTATATCTCATATGAAGAAAAACAAGAGGGAGAGCATCTAGAAGGATAATTTATGGGTTTTAACTTTTTACAGCTACAACACCTCTGGGCCTTTAGCCCCTTCTTCCCATGAAATGAAGTACAAGCCCTTCTTGGGATCAATGAGCCCAAAAACCAAAAAGATAAAGAAAGCAAAGGGAAGAGATGTGGAAAGTTATCAGAAATGAACAGCAATGGTACGATGACCCTTCAAGGAGACCCCCCAGTAGCAAGCATTTTCTCGAGGGTGACCCACTTACTAAGAAACCATGTCAACCACCAAGGTGAAAAAAGGCAAAAGATATAATTTCCAAGCAAATGTTTTCATAATCAAGAAAGGACTCTTTGCAACATGCTCAAATGCTTCCATTATTAAGATGACAATTACCACGATGCTAGACTTGTTACCTCGTGAAGCAAGGTATGTTGTCCTTTCTGGGCCAGGTTGGTGTGGCAGATGCTTTTATGTTGTTGATGATGAATGGTAATGTGTGTGGAGAGGAGGGGCTTTGTGTGCTCAATGTGGGCTTAGCGGATCATCTGGCTCTCGGCACTCCATGTCTTCTACCTGCAGGCCTCAAGACATCATCTCCTTAGTTACCCCTAGGTTGGGGGGGTAACAAGATTGAATACATCCACATGTACTAAGTCCACTCAAAGACATCACAAATCACTTCGAAGGAGTTTCAATGGATCATTTTTGCCTTGTATCTTTTCTCCTAGCCCTCCATGCCATTCAAATACCTTGTGGTCCTACTTGTATCCTCAATTAGGTCTTGCAACGTCCACTTCCCTCATTTCATAGCTTCTTGTGTGGTTTACAGTCAAAGTCGACACTTAAATTAGCAATTTAACTAATTTAAGCAATTGGGGGCTTCCACAGTCCAACATATGATGTATCATCTTGGGGATTATCTACGTAGAGTAAATCATTAAGAGACGACCCATGTCCCATGAGCATCAATGAGAATGACCAAGTTTCTTGTGATATTGAATAGTCCACGTAGCGCTAATTGCATTGGGTGATGCTCAAAGGGGTGAAGAAGTGGGATTGAACCAAGACTTCAAGGGAGGTCACCCATTCCAAGACTTCTCTAGCTCAAGCACACTTAATCGTGGAGCTTCCCCCACAATGAAGCCTTACAAACGATTCAATCCCACTTCTTCACCCTTGTGAGCATCACCCGATGCAAAGAGTGCTAAGTAGACTATTTTGTGTCATAAGAAATTTGGTCATTATAACTTATACTCACGAGACATGGATTGTGCATTAATGACTTACACTACATAGATAATCCCAAAAATGATATCTCATATGTTGGACTATAGAAACTCCCAATTTCTTAAATAAAAAGTCAAGACAGTGCTAAACAGATAGTTCATAAGGCATAATACTTGCTAAGGTTTTACAAATGGGGTAGCATGCTAAGTGGGCTTCATTGTGGGGAAAAATCCACAATTAAGTATGCTTGAGCCAAAGGAGTCATGGGATGGGCGGCCTCCCAAGAAGTCTTGATTACTATGTGCAAGCCTCAAAGGTGATGGTAATTTCCATGCGATTCATTTTTCTAGTTTCAATCACACTTATTCACC
Source organism: Picea glauca (assembly GCA_000966675.3). Lineage (NCBI taxonomy): Eukaryota > Viridiplantae > Streptophyta > Pinopsida > Pinales > Pinaceae > Picea > Picea glauca. The sequence goes on from JZKD02S1742707.1 coordinate 250,409, forward strand.
CCTATGAACATCACCCAATGCAAAGAGTGGTAAGTGGACTATTCAATGTCCTAAAAAAATTGGCAATTTTCATTGATGCTCATAGGACATGGGTCATGCATTAATGACTTACTCTACGCAGATAATCCTAAAAATGATATCTCATATACTGGACTATGAAGGCCCCCAATTGCTTAAAATAAAGAGCCCATGGAGCTCTAAATGAATAGTTCATAAGGCACAATACTTGCTAAAGTTTCGGGGTGGAAAGAGCGGGAGGGGTTATCTTATTCCAAGGAGGAAAAATTATACTTACCTTTCCATGGAGCTTGTGTATCACAACCAATAATCAAGTTGAAGCTTATGCCCTTTTCCAAGGCTTGCTTTTGGCATGGAGTCAAAGTCTGACATCTATCTCAATCCTTGGGGATTAAGAGGTGTTATCAACCATGTCAAGAAGAGAACCTTCCCATCTAGTATGAAACTCTGAAATATAGTCTCTAGAATTTTCAAAGAATTGGAAGCCTTTCACTCTTTTTGGCCTTTTCATGTTCTTCACCATAATAATTCCAATGTCGATCTCCAAGCCAACCTAGCTATTCGTGATGAAGTAGGCACTCTCTGAATTGATGATCATCCATCCCACCAATACATTCCTTAATTTGTATGTCTTTCCCCTTACGTTTTTTAGAGGGCCCCTTGTGGAACCCTGGTCCCCCTCTTTCATCTTCGAAATGATGGAACTTCCCCTTGACACACCCAGCTCAGCACTAAATTGATGTGTGGGATCATAATTTCTAGCACAGTGTTGTCTTGGATCTGCACACATGTATCCCTTCCCTCATTCTTCCCTCTTTCCTTCTTTTCTGGCTTCCCTTTCCATTTTCGCGTGTGTCTTTTTCCTTCTGGACTTCTCTGATTCTTCTCCTCGTCTTGGTTCACTCTCATCCGTATGAAGGTTGTACTTTTTCCAGCTCTCTGTACATCATCCCTTATTCAATTGGTCGATCCCACCCTGTGCAATGATGGTCCTTATTTCCTATATTCACCTTTCCATATGTGTGGCAGGACGGTTCATTTAATGGAACCAAAGTATGAAGAGATTCACGTCGTGGCGTGGTGGCCAGCCACACACAGGAAATTTTGTTTAAAGGGCGAGCCATTGTCATTCACAATGATAAATCTGGAAGGTATAACTGTGGTAGCCACAAGCCAAATTGAGAATGTGAATCTCCTCTGGTGCACAACAAAACTTCAGTTTGTGTCTGTAGATGCAGGAAGAGCCAAGGATCCCAAAATTAAAGTAATGGACAACAGATAATCAGGGATGGCTCGTTAGAGACGTGACCTTCAGAAGGAGGAGCAACTGGCTCTAGAAAATTCAGTTAACTCTCTTCATATCCATCTCAATAACTTATTATTCAGATGCAAACCTCTATAGAACTACTTGTGGAACAACGTCGAGGTCACCAGCAGTAGCAAGATGAGGTAGTTGCTATTAGATTTAGTTTAAGAGCTTCATTGTCACCTTCCTTCTCCATCTTCTTCGAGTTCTACTACAGCGATATCAGATGTTGCGTCCACCCGCACTCCTCCATGACCAGTTCTAGATCTGAATTCGCCCTTAGGACCTCTTGAAGTGGATCAAGAAGAGCAAGATCCTCCAATCATTTAGTTCTCTGATGATATGCTTCAATTTTTTATATTAGGCATTTTTTATAGGAAATACAGCAGAAGTAATTGTGGCTCCTTTTTTGTACAGAAGAAAATAGCTAGACTTGCTGCTAGTATAGTTAGATTACAGCCTAATTTTGATAGTATTGTATAGGATGATTTTTGCCTTTGTAAGCTTCTTCTTCATGAGGCTTCTTGCAAACATTTTGAATAAAATTTATCTTCCAGTTTTATTGAAAAAAAAAAATTACTTGCTAAAGTTTTGCAAATAGCATAGCAAGCTAAGTGCACTTAACTATGGAGAAAACTCCAAAGTTAAGAGCACTTGAGCCAAAGGAGTCTTGGGATGGAAGACCTCTGAGGAAGCCCTAGTTACTAGGTACAAACCCCAAAGGTGATTATTGATGTGATATGATTCATCTTACTAGTTTCAATCCCACTTCTTCACCCCTATGAGCATCACTCGATGTAATGAGTATTAAGTGGACTATTCAATATCATGAGAAATTTTGTCATTCTCACTAATGCCCATGGGACATGGATTATCCATTAATGATTTACTCTACGTAGATAATCCCAAAAAATGATATCTCAATTTCACTAATGTTTGGGTTGGCCCCACAAAATTGCATCATTTTACAAGGTTTGCATCTTCCCATCGTTGTCATGCAACACAAAAGGTGGTCACTGACAACTTTACATGTCCCTATGGATTAGCACACATCTTGGATTTTCTTCTACAAAAAAACATGCATTTTTTATTTTGGAGGGGCTTCATTTTAGGGATCTTTTGGGTCTTTTAATGGACATATTTTTGTCCTAAGCAAGACTCTTGGTTCATACAATATTCCTTCGTTAGTTTAGAGGTTGTTCATGGAGTTTTCCCTCTAAAGGCCATCCTCTCATTCATGAAGGCATGTGGAGATGTCATATCTGAACAATTTGGGTTGAAGTTGTAATCTGATCGCATTGCATGAGGGAATACCTTGGCTGAAAATTCTCTTTAGGGTTGCTTGCTGCAAAATCGTCCTCTTATGTAATCGTTCATCTCCAAACAAATGGTCTTGACTCTTTACGATAAAGTCGCATCACTCCAGATCATGTTGTTGCTTGCTCCTAACAAACAACATTCAGGCTCAAGATTGTGACATCACACTTAGGTTCACTCTCCACTTTGTCGCTTGGAATAGTTAGAAACATTATTGAATTCGATGTTCATCGTGTTTTTCATCGTTGACAGTAATTTATTGCAATGGAATTATGTTTCATTGCAGTTTGCTTGTGGCACAAATTCTAATGGAAATCTTAGCAATATTGATATTTTCTTAGCTCCAAGTTGGCACACATCGAGACTTTTTTCTTGCTACCTTCTTGCTCATTTTGATTGTGGTAGGTTTGGATTGATTTTGTGTGTAAACACTCAGTTGTTCCTCTCTCACTCCCTACACTAGCCATTCATGATCCTATTTGGTAGTATAGTACTTGTTATCCCCAACTTTTAGGGATAACTGGGAGATCATGTCTCGAGGCCCACAGGTCCTAGACATGGAGTACCGAGAGCAGGATTGACTTTAGCATGGCCCTGGAGGGCCCACCTTTTCTTTCTTCCAGCATCTTTATCTTGTCATCAGCAACAACATCCATCACCATTGGCTTGGTCCTATGTCAGAAATGGTTCTTCCTCCATGAGGTAATTAGTCTAAGTATCATGGTATGTGTCACTTTGATCATCAAAACCATTGAATGTATGCATCCGATTCCTTTTATTTCTAACAATTGTTTGGATCTTACACTTGCCCACTTGACCATGTTTGGGGGGATTGACAGGGTGCCCTAACAAGCCTATGTCTGTAGGTTTTGGTTTGCCACTGGGGGGATTTCTGAAAGTCATCGTCCACTCCCATCATAGCACCATTGTTTCATCTTGTTTCCCGCTCACTTATCCCATTCCACTTGTTCGAGCACTGGCTTGACCTATTTTCAGGATTGCACCTTATCTCGTGGGAAGAAGGGGCTAAAGGCCCAGAAGGTAAAAGAAAGTTGGTAAAAGATAAAAGCTTAAGAATAAAACCTCGAGATGCTTCGCCCGGGGATCCCCGAGAAAGAAATAAAAGGCTTCTCAAAAAGAAACAAGAGGAACCTGGAAAAATAATAAAACGAGACCTAACCAGAGGATAGGGGGTCTCATCACGAGCCAGTCTATTAGGTCCATGGGTACCTAGCAGTATGACATTGCCACCAATTGGTTACCATGCCAGGGCAGTGACTCTTGGTTGCATGGCCAAGGGAAAGGGGGTCTCATCACAAGCCAACCTTCTCATTTCTGTGAAAGTACTTGTGGGTGACACTGCCACCACTAGTCACCACGCCAGGGCAATGTCCCCTGATTAGCTCTTGAACAAAAAAAAGGAAAAGCAATAAAAAATAAAAGAATGAAAAGCATAAGAATAAAAGGCAAGAATGGGCTTGGAAAAAATGCATCCAGGATAGGTACATCTCACCTTCTAACAAAGGCACCCACAGGTAACATTTCTTTCATCCTTGGCCCTCATTGCACCCAGATGCTTGGACTTCCCCTGACCAAATCACCCACTTACATGGCTTATATGATGTCTCTTCTGAGAAAATTATTTTTCCAGTGGACACAAGCCCAATAGGATGTCTTGTCCTTTTCTCCAGATTTGTATTGTAGGCCTATGTAACGTCTTTGAGCTGTTAATTGATGTATTAGGGATTTTATGCACATGTTTAATAATATCTATGATGAGATGTGATTGACATTGCTATGATCCCTGTGATTGATGATCCCATGGAGGACGTAGCTTTTGATGTGTAGGACCATGCCCGATGGACAGGTGTCATTTGGACCAATACACATGGGGGGATGATCAGTTTGGACCTCCATGGGGCTGAAGAGCCCATCAGGTGGATGTTGAGACCCCATCAGGGGGAAGAGACGGGACAAGGATGGATTAGGGGCTTTGCACCAGAGAAGAAGAAGACGTTCCACCAGAGGCACTTTGGCAGAGCTTGACCTAGGGGGATTGACCCTCTTTCAGTGGAACATTGGCCTTGGAAGGCCTGGGACGTCACCCATGATGACCATGACGTCATCCAACCTATTGGATGTCTTACAAGGAAAACTCGACAGTATTGGCACATGTGGCATGATGGAGGAGCTCAAGGAGGGCTAACGTTTTGCTCCAGGATGCTACATTTGCCCTAAAAGGGGCTAACGTCTCCTTTGGAGGGGCTTGATGTCTCTTTTCAGCTTGATTAGGGTTTTGATTTAACATTTTAATGTAAAAATAGTATGATTTAGTATTTTGGCCATGTTAGCCTTTTACATGACCTAAAATGAAAATTTAGGTCATGAAACTATATAAATGAAGGATTTTCACCTTCATTTTATGATCACAACTTACTCACTCCATAAGGAGGTCTGAAATTTGTGCCCTCTCTTGGGTTATTGGTTGATTTAGTGATGCGCACTTGTTGAAGGAGGATTTTTTTGGCATGTTTTGGCATTTCTCTTAATGGAAGGTGTTACATCTAGGGTTTGCAATGTTATTTCTTGGTGATATGTAAGTATTTTTCTGCAAAACTTCTTGAATGAATGGTTGTAGTTTCATTTCTTGCATATATTTATAATTTTGCTGAATAAAACCCTAGGTGACAAGCACACAAATAGGTCCTTGTCTCATGTCCCCATTGAGAGAGATTTTTTCAGCCATTTATTGAAGAAGGAGAGAGCCTTGTCATTGCTACACTCTCATTCCCTCTTCATTTTTGCTAGTCGTACCTTCTATAAGTTGAGAAGAGAGAGACACCCTAAAGCCTAGGTTTTCTACACTTTGGGCAGATTTTTCTAGGGTTTGTTGGTAGAGCCTTGCTATAGCAACACTTTGCTTCATCAAACCCTCTTGTCTTGGTTTTATGCTTCATCTTCAGCTAGTGGTGATTGTCATTGAGTTAAGGAAGGAGGAGAGAGCACCAAGGCCTAGTTCACCCACACTGAAGTAAGCCTCTCTCCCCTAGGGTTTTGACTTTGAGGACTTGCCTTAGCAACACCTCAAAGCTTCTCCCTCTAGTCCTTAGCCGTTTTGACTTTTGCCTCATTTAGCTCTTGCGTCCTTCACTATTTGACTCCATTAACCCTAAGGCACTAATTTAAAGACCTCATGCGTTGAAGTGAACCTGATCAAAACTACTCTCAATACATTGAATGAAACCCTAACTACACTAACCCTAGCTTATAAACTAACCTTATTAATTGAAGTGTTGTTGTCATCTCTTGATATTAACACCTTTGTGCAGCTAAACGTTTTTCTTTATAAGCAATTGAATGGTGTTGAAGGCATTAATTTAATGAAGTGTTTATTTATTGCATTGAATGCCACATTATTCCAGCATTTATTGAAGAAGTGAGATTATTTTCATTGTTATTTTATAAACATTGACTTCATCAATATTTATTGTCAAATTGCTTATATGTTTATCAGATAGTCACTAATTTATATGAAGTACTAACCCATTGAGCTATCTTGCACATATCAATTTGTTGTTGCTTTGTCTCAGGCAGGTATATCTCATTGGGGGGTTTTACTTTAATGACCTTTTGGTCGGACTATCTGCTCGGTGGTGACTTGTGAGGGGGGAATAACTACTTTATCATATAATCCTTTGCCTTCTCAAAACCCCGGGTCACCGGGGATGTCTTGATCCAAATGGATATCGGTGGCCACCCACCTTTTCCAACTGGCTCAAAACAGTTTTCTGACAATTTTGACAATTTACTATTTTTAGCAGTTTTAACTTCCGGGGCCATTTTGAGGGCCTAAATGAAGGTATTTAGGCCCTCAAAATGAAGGTATTTAGGGCCTAAATACCTTAATTTTACTTCCCGGTATCTTTCTTTGTCTTTCCAACGAGCCATCGCACTCCTAAAACGGAGATCGTATGCAAAAGTTACAACCCCGAGAAGTTGATGTACTAACTTACCCAAACGGGGCCCACATGACTTTTGGCGCTTCATCTCCTAGGGTTAGATTTTTGGATGCCTAGGGTTTTTGGAATTATTGCTTATTGTAAAAAGGATTTCAGAGCCTCATTGTAATCTTCTTCTTGCGAATGCACGTTGCCGTCACATCTCTTCTCAGAGATAAGTCGTCACCATTCCAACAAGTTTGTTTCCGCTGCATTTTACAGTTTCAGCTTATTTCGTTATTGAATAGAAAACCAGTTTTACTGTATCTCTATTATTTTGTGTTAAGTACCTGTTAATAATCTGTATTCATTTCGTTATGCTCATAAAATCTGAATCAGTGGTATCAGAGTGGCCTGCTCCTTGTCGTCTTAATGCATGTCCCCAACGAGGTCGGAGTACAAAGAGTTGGGTCTTGAGCTTGTTTCTCTTGAGGACAGAAGCTCTCCCACACCCAAGTGACCTCCCATGGCAGGAGAAAAGAAAGATGACGAGACAGGAGATCCTTTCAAACTGTTGATTGAGGAAGCCCTCACGCAACAAAGGAACGAGATGATGGATAGTTTTGCGCAAATCCTTCGGCGACTACCAACAGGCGACGCATCTTCTTCAAACGGAGGCGCCGCCCCCTTCAAGGTACAAATAAACTTTGATATTCTTATATTTGAAGGTCAGATAGACGTAGATGTTGTAGACAAGTGGTTGAATCTACTAGAAGGGTATTTTTTCGTTCATAAATTTTTGAATAGAGAAAATATTACTTTTGCGCTCAAAGCCGTTCCCCATGTCAAAGATTGGTGGGAAACTTTCTGTGAGCAAAAGGAAACAGAGGAAACCTCATTATTTTCAGTCACGGCCAACTGGGAATCCTTTAGGGATGCTATTAAGGAACAATACTACCCTGTCGGAAGTTATGACAACCTGTATACCAAATGGACCACACTGCGGCAAGAAAGAGACCAAGTAGTGTTAGATTTCACAAATACCATACCTTGCGCACCAAGTTGGGTATCAAATATTTGGAGCGATATCTAGTGCTCAAGTATCACGGTGCTTTGCATAGATACATCCAAACCGAAATGGAATTTCTGGACATCTCATCCTTGGGCGCGGCCTACCGATATGCCGTCAAAATCGAACAGAAACTCAAACAAAAGACGCGGCAATTTGGGCCTGGGAACCCCTCACAACAAAAGCCAGGAAAGGGTGGCCCCAACCCACCGAACAAAGGACAGAGCAAAGATGGACAGTATCAGGGCCACCAGTACAAGCTGCAAGCAAAGAAGGACACCGAAAAGACAAAGAAAGATACCGGGAAGTGGTGCGACTTCCATAAGAGCCCTTGGCATAAACTGACTGTCGCTCAAAGCAGTCGCTGGTGGCTGAAGTGAAAGCCTCTTAATCATATGCGGATTCTGACTCTGAGACAGAACCAGAAAGGGGAAGACAGATCATTGATGCGGAACCCAGTGCCACCGTTGATACCACCAAGCTCCAACCTGGTGAACCAGACGAGCCAGAAGAAGGAGAGCGCCTCTTCCATTCACAGATGTGGGTAAAAGGCCCCCCTGCACTTCATCGTTGATAGCGGTAGCCAAAATAACCTCATCACAGCAGAGGTCGTCAAGCGGCTGGCCCTGCCAACAATGTCGCACTCACAACCCTACACCATTGGATGGCTCCGCTAAGGAAGCGATCTTTGCGTCAGCCAACACTGTCGACCGTCGTACGGCATCAAGCCCTTCAAAGACGAGGTATTGTGTGATGTTGTTCCTCTCGAAGTTTGTGATGTTCTTTTGGGCCAACCTTATTTATGGAAACGTCATGTTGTGTATGAGTCTAGGCCTCGTAGTGTTATTATTACTTTGAACAGGAAATTGTACAGGATACCCGAGGCAGTGCCACCTAGTGTTATTTCCTTGATCTCTGCTAAGCAATGCAGGAAGGTCATCTCTCAGACGGGGAATTTTGTCTTCTTCATGATTCGCTCTCAGAATAAGAAAAAGATCGCAGCCACATCCAGGGTCTCTACGGCCGACCTCTCCACACAGCAGAAGCAAGTAAATAAGGTCATGGAAGAATACCCGTATATCTTCTCCTCGCCTATAGGGGTACCTCTGCACTGCCAAGTCAAGCACCCCATCGATCTAACCCCCGGTGCACCGTTGCCCAATGGACCAGTCTATCGTCGCTCTTTGTCAGAGAATGAGGAGATCAAGCGACAGATCCAAGAACTACTCCACAAGGGGCACATCCCCCCCAGCTCATCACCTTACGGGAGCCCAATCGTGCTGGTACAGAAGAAAGATGGAACCTGGCGACTCTGTATTGATTACCGGGCTCTGAATAAAATCACTGTCAGAAACCGGTACCCGATTCCCTGAATCGATGACCTCCTTGATCAACTCACGAGGGCCAAATACTTCAATAAGATTGATCTGAAATCTAGCTAAAACCAGGTCCCGATAGAACAGGAAGATGTATGGAAGACCGCCTTCAAATCAAAGGAAGGACTTTTTGAATAGTTGGTCATGCCCTTTGGTTTGACAAATGCTCCAACAACTTTCATGAGGATGATGGACGATATCCTGCGACCATTCACCAATACTTTTGTAGTAGTGTATCTGGATGACATTCTCATTTACAGCAAGACTTGGGCCGAACACTTGCAGCATATTCAGCAGGTTCTACACACCCTACGGCAGCACAAGCTATATGCGAACCTGGAAAAATGATCCTTCGGCATGGACAGAGTCCATTACCTGGGCTACATCATTGATCAGCATGGCATACATGTGGATCCAGCCAAGATTCAAGTCATCCGTGACTGGCCAGCCCCAACAACACTCACTGAGCTTCGGAGCTTCATGGGACTTGCTAATTTCTACCGCAGGTTCGTGTTGGGTTTCTCCCATATTGCATGGGCCCTCAGCGAAATAAATAGGGGTGGTGGTAAGGCAAAATTTGCGTGGGGCCGGTCCTAACAACAAGCGTTCTATGATTTGAAACAACGCTTGTGCTCAGCCCCAGTACTTTCACTACCAGACATGCAGCATCCCTTTGAGATCGAGACAGATGCTTCAGACTATGTTGTGGGCGTCATTCTCACTCAGCACAGCCACCCTGTGGCCTATCATAGTGAGACATTGTCAGATACTATTCGTAAGTACCCTACTTACAACAAAGAAATGTACTCCATTGTGCAAGCGTGCCGCCAGTGGAGACATTACATTCTTGGGAAGGAGACAGTCATCCACACTGATCATAAGCCACTGCAGTTCATGCAAACATAAGGAAAATTGCAGAATGACCGCCATCAAAATTCGTCCACATACTTGCAGCAATTCCACCTCAACATCAAGTATAAAAAAGGAAGCACCAATCGTGTTGTTGATTGCCTCAACAGACCGCCAGTCACCACACTCACCACGGTGCTAGACTCTTGCGGCCATGAGACATCTGGATGGCCCCAACTCTATGAGACAGACCCTGACTTCGCCACCACCTACCAAATGTTGGGTGCAAATGCAGTTGTCGATAATTTCCATCTTCAGGATGGGTTGTGTTATCGTCTGGGCCATAACTGTGTTCCATCAAGTGAGCGAGTGAAGCTGATCTGGGAATCCCACTACAATCAGGTGGCAGGACACTTCGGCATCGAAAAGACAGTAGCGATGTTGTAGAAACATTTCTACTGGCCGAAACTTCAACAGGTGGTCGGAAAGTATATCAGGTCCTGCACTACCTGCGTTATTGCCAAACCAACCACTAAGAAACAGGGCATGTATACCCCTCTTCCTACTCTTGACAGGCCATGGGAATCCATCTCAATGGACTACATGTCGGGCCTCCCATCCACCAAGCGGGGAAATGACTGTGTTTTTGTGGTTGTTGATCGTTTTTCTAAGATGGCGATTATGGTTGCCTACAAGAAACCCATCACAGCAGAGGCCACTGCCAAGCTCTTCTTTGAACGAGTCTGGGTACATTTTGGAATCCCACAAACCATTGTCTCAGATCGGGATAATCGATTTCTCAGCACACTCTGGTCGAGCCTCTAGTCACTGCTCGACACCAAGCTCACCAAATCCGGCCTTCCACCCCCAGACAGATGGCCAAACCGAGGTTCTAAATCGAATGATTGTGCATATCCTTCGCATGTATAATTCAAAGCACCCTCGCACATGGGATGAGAGCCTTCCCTATGTCTAGCATATAGCTACAACCAAGCCTTACATAGCTCAACCGGCCACAGCCCCTTTCAAGTGGGGTTGGGATTCCAACCATTGGGTCCCATAGATGTTGCACTTCCCCTTGCGGTCACCTCGACTAACTCATCTCATGCTCTAACTGAAGGTGACAAAGCCACTCGGTTCATTGAGCGGATCCAGCACATCCGCCAACAGGTTCAGGATATCCTACAGAAGTCCAATGACAAGTACAAACAGCGCCATGATCAACATCGGGTGCCGCATAAGTTTCAGGTGGGTGACAAAGTTTGGTTGCACTTGCAGAAAGAACGCCTTACAGGAACCCATCGGAAGCTTCGTCCACTCTGTTATGGACCATACACTATCACCAAGGCCATGGGGGATAATGATTTTGAGCTCAACATTCCTCCTTTTCTTGGCCTGCACCCAGTGTTCAATGTGGATCTCCTTCGCCCTTATTTCCCACCATTATTGGACACCTCAGAAGTAGCAGAACAACTGACACCAACAGAGCTCAACCCCGACTGCATACAACAGGCATCCAATGATCAGATTGTGGATAGACAGATCAAGGGCACTCAACAACAAAGGATCCAGCTTTAACAAGTCGTCAAAGCAGGGCAGCGCCTGCACCAAGGCAAGTGGCTCACCCAAGGCCAAATTCAGCAGAAATTTTCTCATATAATGGGGGACCTCAACGCAATGGAGACCATTGCTTCCTAAGGAGAGAGGATTGATCCAGATGGATATCGGTGGCCACCCACCTTTTCCAACTGGCTCAAAACAATTTTTCTGACAATTTTGGCAATTTACTATTTTTAGCAGTTTTAACTTCCGGGGCCATTTT
>JZKD02S1742707.1:317819-330222 GCA_000966675.3 Picea glauca
CCCTACACCCTTGGACCAAGTTTCAGCTCAATTGGACAAGTTTTTCTAGGTCATTGTCCATGAGGAGTCTAAGTCAATCAAAAGTCGGCATTTAATTGGCTAAGGTAAAAAAGCCAAATTTTGTAAAAGTGACTAAAATCATGAGAAAAAGTGGGGAAATGATTTCTAATGTATTTCCTAAGTTGGAAAAGTGAAAATCCACTTAGAAGACGGGGCCCCCATGCCAAGACAACAACCAAAAGTGAGTCTCCCTAGTGAAAAGTGCACCCCCCTTCCTCATGAACTTAGGGAAAGTGAAAAAATGCCTAAAACCCTAAGTGTGCCCTTCCTATAGCCTAACCTCATATTTGACAAGTCAAAAGGGGTTTTCCCCCTTCACATCTCATCCCTCAAACCCTAACTCACTACCAAAACCCTAAAAGTGTCTCTTCCTTGACTTGTTCTCTTTCTCTTGGATGAATGACACTTGTAATTCATCCAAGACGGGTCTCTCCTCTCTCCCTCGTATAAAAGAAAGTCTCCCCCCCCCCTCATTTACACATCTATTCTCACAACAACTTTACTATGCCAAAATCTCTCCCATCCCTCTCTCATTCTCTCTCATTTTCTCTGATGATTCATGGTGCCATTGGGCAAATCTTTTCTTGGTGAATAAAATAGAAGCTTTGGAGGATATCTTGTGTCTCTTGGAGTATTCTTGGAGCCATTGTTTGTTGTTTATGAGGTAATATTGTTGCAATTTATTTCTTTTGTATTTTTGCTTGCTTGCATTTTTACTTGGAAACCCAAGCAAAGTATTTTGTTTGGGATAGATTAGTAGTAATCTTACTGTTAGTCTTTGTGAGTTGTTTCTAATTGATTTGGAAAGTATTCTGCAAATTATTAGATCATACTCACCTTCTTTGTATTTTGTAGCAAGGGTTTACAAAAAATCTACAGGTTACCATAGGCTTGGAGGAGTAGATTTCAGATCTTGAAATCCATATTTTTCAGCCATCTAAAGCTTCTATATTTTCCGTTTTTATTTTCAGCCACATATCTATCAATTTTTAGCATTTTTTTTCATATAAATCTGCAATCTAATCTCTATTTTTTATGTTCAGAAATTTTTATTTAATAATTTTTGTTCATTGTAATTATCTAAAATAATCTATTCCAAGTCATTTTAGCAATTTCCAGCAAGAAGATCTTACTGTTTTTTGCAGGTTTTTACAGGTTAGAAGAGGATTTCAGCATACTTTTGGCTCCAAAACACTCAAGGAGACATCCAAGAGTCTCGGTGCCAAACCCTCTTCTATACTTCACTTTCTAAACATTGTAAGCAGCCCAAGAGAGTCTCTTGGGCTTGCATTCTCTTAACTTTAAATTTCTCTAAAAATTTTAAATTAGTTTTATTGTTTTGCCCACACCTTGCATAGTGATTGGCTTTGTCATCCATGCAATATCGTGAAGGCTAGATTAAAGTTTAATTTTCTACTTTACTTTTATTTACCCACCTTGGCCAAAACCGGTAGGCTTGTCCTCCATCTTATGCCATAGTTGTGAGGTTGTTCTTTTATTTTCAAATCATTTAATTTATTTAAGTTTGTCCACACCTTGCATAGTGATTGGCTTGCCATCCATGCAATATCGTGAAGGCTAGTTTAAATTTTAACTTGTTGCAAAGTAATCAAATGTGTGCCCCGCCTTTGCCTCATATTCCCTCCCCTTACCACTTTGTGAATCTTGGGTAACTAAAAAAGGGCAAAGGATTGAGAGGCTAGATTAATTAGGCACCCAATTATTATTGCTTCTACCACCAAAAAAGGTGACTTGGGAAGCTACAAAGGGTTGAAGTCGGGGACAGTTTCACGGCACTACGTGTCCTCCTTGTTGAGCGCCCAAGCATTTCGGATTTGACCTATGGAGCTAGGGAAGAACCTTGTTTGTTCTTCTTCTTGAGCACCCAGCACTTCCTTTTGGTTGAAGAGCATTGTTGCTACATTGGAAAAGATAAAGGTCATAGGTCTCTTCCCTATTTTCCCAATTCCTTTTGTGTTGCTTACCGTCAAGATGAAAATATTACGCATATGACATCACATGATTCAGTGCCTTTGTAGATAACTTTTGGTCGGGAACCCTAGCTAGTTGCCTTGAGTATTGGATCTTAGATAGACCCTTTTCACCATTAAACTTGTGAATCTAGTAACTAAATTAGGGCGGCTATAGGGCACGTCATCTTGGTTGATTATATCCCCTAATCCTTCTTTAGAAACGCCCTCTGAAATTGCATATATGACCCCATAGCCCAAGCAAATAAGGGATTGATATTCCCTTTCATCCATGGCCCCAAAAACACAAAATACAAAACATTCTTTTCCTTTTTTGTTTTATGTTGCTAAGCGCACTCTTGCTCCCACTCCATACTACACAAATTGAGCTTACTCAACCATAGTGAAGCTCCCCCTAGGCTAGATTCCACCTAGTCTAAAGTGAGAAAGACAAGGCTACTGATGTGACAATGGGTAGCTTAACTAAGTTTTCCTTGAGGTCTCACACTTGTGATTTGGAATTTTGCACCAAGTGAGAACCTAGGAGGTAACAGGACCAATTAAGATTTTATAGCATTCATTTTTTATCTTCATCACCACTATCTTTTGTTTGTTCACCACTATGTTCACATAAATTTGTGGAAATGTCTACACTTCCAGGGATTTGATCCCTCTCGGAGGTTGATTGGTCCTAGGTTAAGATGGATCTGTTACTAATTCTACTTTCATTGACATCATTATTTTATATTTATTTTTAATTACTATTAATAATTGACATTTTAAACCGACTTTACAAATTCTTTTTTCTAACTATTATGTTTGTTTGATTTATGCTACATCAGCATTATGCTACATTATGTTACACATCTCTCCCATACTGAGTTGTAGAAACATAAAAGCACCTTCCAATGCAATGATGTTTCTCAAAGTGTTATACTAGCACTTATTCACAGTATGTGCACTTTTGGTGCATTGAAAAAGTTTTCAATGGAAAATTCCTTTCAGGCTTGTATTGTAGGTTCAATATTTTTCCTTCGGCACATTTTAAGCACCGCAAGTAGGACAATTTGAGACCAAGGCCTCTTAGAATGTGCACTTAATCACAGTATACTAGCACTTAATCATAGTGCATGCACCTTCACCTTCAATTCATTGAGAAATTACCAATGGAAAATGCCTTTCAGACTTGTACTGTACGTTCAATATTTTTCCTTTCGGCACATTTTAGGAGCTGCAAGTAGGACAATCTGGGACAAAAGACTCTTAGATATATCTTGGAAACAACCACGTTCTTTGCACAATCTTTTAAATGCTTGATGAAGAATTAAACACATATGTGTTTGATTTGAACAAAACCAAAGTTTTAATGCTTACTGAAGAACCTTCATATGCCCTTGTTGTACCTTCATACTATTATAATACATATTACCATAGTTTCAATGCTTTTCGTGCATAAATATCCATATGAATTTTGGATCGTGCTCAAAATTATAATCCAAGGACCATATCCAGAGAATGTGCCCTTAAGGGAACCTGCTGCAGTTATATATACACATCAATATTGCTAAAACTGTAGATATTGTGTCGTATAAAATCAAGAAAACTTTATGCTTGTTGGAAGAAAACATCTACTTATGAAGAAAAAGTTCAAAAATCAGTAAAAATTATAGTCGTGAGAATCTATGTCTTTAAACCCAATTAGGGGTTAAACTTAACATAATTGTAGATGAGAAAGTAAGATGATGTTAAATGCTTCATAACTGATCTGTAATAGGGATGCAAAGATCAAATTGAATGCACTGAGGTCCACAACAAAGCTGGAAGCAATAAATTTTCTATATGAAGTTTGAGCATCCTTAGCTATGGATGTCAAACTCTTGGTTCTTACTACTTGAGATAAAATTGATGAAAACAAGCAACTTGAAAATCGTTTAGGGCTTCATGGAATTCATTTATAAATGGTTGTTGATAGTAACATGCTTACAAGTTCATGTATGAAACAAGCAGAGTTTGGGGCCCAACCTTTTTGCCTTGAGTACATCTTTCCACAGGTATTGCTCCTTTACAAAGTCCGGATTTTGGGGGACTCATCCTTCGAGAGCTATTTGTGGTACCCCTACTTAGCACTTTAATTTTCAGAAGTCGTTGCCTCAACCAACAGCCCATGGCGAGCCCAATGTTGGTTCTCCAATATGTCTCTATTACTTCAATCTATGGCCATCTCTCCAAACTATCTTCCCCCTTTCATGTACTCCCTAGATGCACCAAGTCAACTCCTACCTTCTAAGTGGGCCCTGAATTAGAGCAATCAAAGAGGACATTTATAAACAATGTATCCAGGTCACCTGGATCGTGCCTCCTGAGGGTCTTGGCTTAGAGATGGCCTTCTACTCTGAGCACATCATGGAACTAAGGGATGGCCTCATCGTTCGACCTTTGTACACATGCACACATTGGATGCACAACCTTAAGATCCCCTTGTCCAGTTTTAGGTGGGCTCCCACCGACTCCAAATTGAAATAGAACACCACATCTAACGATAAAACAACATTTGCCAATTATGTCACTTACAAGAGCTAGAGGCGAAGGAGCACCTCATTTTCTAATGTGCCATCTACTATGACATCAAAGGGAGTTACTATTTCCTACTTTGGGATTCAAGGAGCTCCCTTTCCATTTTTTTCCACTACCCCAATCAAAGATGCCTTACTCTCTTTGTGAGGAAAGTATTTGAACGCAGACCTCAACCTCTGTGCATCTCGTCTTAAAGGGAGGCCTTCAAGAAGATCACCTCATGCTTATCAATGGTCCCATCTGATCAAGGAAACAAGCGGCAAGGAGTGATCCATGGTACTTCAAGATCAGTGCACCCTCAAGTTTCCTCTCGAGACCTGTGAAGAGTTGTCATTCCAGGACACAAGGTGCACACCACCAAACCAACAAACAAATCAAACCTAGGCAACTTCAATTAAGATCCCTCATCCGACACACTACTCCTCTCTTTCTTTCCAATAACCAACCTTCCATTTGAAGCTTCTTCCCCACAACCTTCGATATTAGGAGGACTAGGCTTCCCCAATCCTGTGCTCCCCCTGGGATCATGCAACCAAGTCCTCTTAGCCTTGGCCACTGCCTAGAGGATATCATCTACCAATGCATTGCCCATTCACAATGATTGATGACTTTGATGACAAGTGTTACAACAAAATCTAACACCCCCATATGATGTAAAGTCTGAAGCATCAAGGGGCTAGTTTTTTGCACTCGGGAAGGCTACCCACTGTCACCTCAGTAGCTCTTCCTCCAGTTTTGGTTGGCTCTTCTCCAACTCAACGGGGCCTTTCCTAGAGATAGAATTGTCAAGGCTATGGAGTGGGGCTCTAAGTGATGCTTGAAGAGTAAACCTTAACAAAACATGTGGTTGTGGGAAGTGGTGAAATTATGAATGGTGTGAGAACAAAAAGCTGATGAAAACACCCAATACGAGTGCCTACAAAATCTTGGGCAAAATGGAGTCAAAAAGACATGGATCTAAGAGGGCTAATGCATGAATGTGTAAGGAAAATAAGGGCTGCTATGCATGCCACAAATCAGCCTTAGCTTGCTGAAAACTGATGCAGAAAAGTATCCTTGGAAAGCTAGGAGTGCTACTCTAAAACAAAGCCATGAAAGTGATGTTTTATTTGTTCAAGCAACAACCTAGTTTGTTAGATGCAAATTTAATATAACAACAATGAACATAAGGGGGATTTAATCCTCACACTACATTATCCAAATAGTAGATTCTCCATTACAAGGTTTTCCTACAAAAATAAACAACATGGGAAAGAATTGCAAAAATAAAACCTTACATAAAATAGATATAATACCTCCAATGTTCATTAGCTTGCAAAAATAATGTACAATGTAGCCCAAGGGGAGAACTCCTCAATCCACAAATTCTCAACCTACTTTTATAATGGAGAGAGAGCTCCTCTTTATAGAGTGAGTCTCTTCTCTCATAAAATATTATCATTTGCTAACCCCATGACAAGTTAAATAAATATTATAATAATAGAGTAGTTAGATCTCTCCTCAATCCCATGGTTGACCATGTTACAACATGCGGAAACTAGCCTCTCAAAGGCAATTCGCCCTCATCTAAAAAGTAGTAGTATGCACCAAATAATGCTCATCAAGCGGATGGACCACCAAAAATAGGCATCAAACCAAGTCAAATGCCAAGTGTCCACATGGATTGCTCCCTCCAAGAATGTGTGCATGCAACCACTTCACGTGTGTGAATTTCAATGTAACCAACTCCATGGATGAATGTGCAAGATGCCAAGTGGATGGAGCGCTCCACAAAAAAAGAAGTAGTCAAAACCCCAATATAGCAAGTGGTCCATCTCCAGAAAGCAAATCCAAGGAGATAAGGGCGAATTAGGGTTTTGACCATGCCAAAACTCCACGAAATAATAGAATATATATTTTCAAGAATAGCATGAAATGTCTCCACAAGTACGCCCTCCAAGAATATACAAAACTAGCAAGAAGAAACCTTCCACAGGTGCACCCTCCAAGAATAATCTCCAAAAATAGAAAGGAGAACAAGTACAAGAGCATGCTAAGTCACACGTGTGACCCTCCTCATGTGCCACACGCCTTCCAATAATAACCTCCATAACCACCCCAAATAAAGTAATATATATGCCAACTCAAAGAGGTAAGGGCACTCTCCAATGAAGGTCAAAAGATGCCAAGTGCAGCTGAAATATCCATGCAATGAAGATGAGAGAGCACCTAGGAGAGGTGCACCCTAGAAAATTGTGCCATGTAACTACCTCAACCACCCAACGAATCATAAAATATTCTCCATGTGAAGTGCACCCTAGGAGAATTTGCCAAGGTGATTAGAACTCATCAATAAAATACCCCTCCATATGTTATGTCATAAAGGTGTCCAACCAACCCAAGAGAGTGCACCCTAGAGAAGTGTGCCAACCTCTCTAATAAACAAATAATATATTGCATGCCTTGAAAACTATGCCCAAGAAGGGGGGCACACCACTAGAAAGCTTCAACTAAGTCCAAATAACCATTCCAAGTGTGAAAAGGAAGCATATAAAGTAGGGTGCCCAAGTTATTAACCTCAATTAATCACCAACAAATTAAATCACCATGAACATGTATGCCAATGAGGGGTGCACTTTATAAAATGCCGTACCATGTAAATAAAAGATGTTCTCCCTATTAAAACCCCTCCATGATAACAACAAAACATAGAGTCCAACCTAAAGTGCATCACTTCTAAGGGATCATTACATCAAATCACCATCTAACCTTAGGAAAAGGTTAGATCACCATCAAATTATAATGTAATACCCCCTTTCTAACTCAAACTTAGGAAATAACATATCAATGCGGGTGACAACATCATGAAACACATCCCCCTCTAGGTGATGTCTAGCAAATGTGACATTATAAAGTTAAATCACCTAGAAAAATCTTGCAAAGACAACACAAATCATCCCACCATCACAACATCATAAGAGAAAGGGACATAAGGAAATGCTAACCCCATCCAATCATCAAGTGTTCCCCCCATCACTCATCCAACACATAAGGACCATGCAGAACACCCCTCCTAGTGACACCAAATAATAGCACATCGTCATGCCAAAGTCACTAGAAAACTTCAACAATCATGAAACATATATCTCCTAACCATCATCATATGACCCCTTGGGAGGCTACAACCATTATCCATATCCTAGATAAGCTTATATACTAAACCACCATAATGAGAAAGTATGTTTTACATCCATCAAAAGTGCAACCAAGTGGTGATAAAAAAGGCAAGCACATGTGAGAAGACCACCCAGCAGCAAGCACAATCACCATCCAAGGATAAGTGACACTCCCCAACCAGAGATCACCGTCAAATCATATAATGCCATGAATAGAAGAGGCTCAATGAAGATGAATTCCCCCCAAGTCAATCTAAAAGCTCCAAGGAGCTGGCATCAAATCTCCATTGATGTGATGAAAATCAAAATGTGGAACCTCATACAATATGAGGTGTAACAACGAGCATGTAATGGGGCCCCCTAACTTGTCTTTTGCATCTAGTTCCAATTCCAGCTCCAATAGGCCTTTGTCATCCTCTCTTCTATTCAATATCGAGAATCACCAGTTCCTAGCATCTTTCTTGCACTTGCACATTATTTTATATCTTCTCTTAGGCAAACATTTAGCTTTTAGCTAGACACTTAGTTCTTTGTTTTTCTTGCTTTCAATGTTATTGTAGGAGTTGCTTTCTCACTCGCACTATGTATCTATGATTCTATATTGAATGTACTTTTTTAGTCCCATTGACCTACTTTTGTGGTCATTTGTCAGACATTTATATAATTATCTTATCTTAGCTTAGTTTATCTTACCACGGTGATGATTCCATGATTCTCCTAACAAAATGAAGGAGAATATGAAAAGAAAAATGTTCCTCCTTTTAGAACATTAAAGATAGTGAATATTATATTGGTTCATGGTTATGTGTTTACAAGCCCCAAGGGATAGCTTAGTTGGTTCGATCGTTTCCGCCAAGGCATAATGCCCAAGGAGGTGGTAGGATCCATTCCCACTGAGTCCTGCAAGGTTACCAACCACTATTGTGGCTGCCAGTTAATACAACCCTCTAGCCCAAAACTCGGGGAAGAGGGGGAAATATGCAGAATGGCATTGACAGGGTACCAGCTTCCTTATCCTCACTTAAGTGCGGGAAGGAGGGGAATTGTTTCTCCAGAAGAGGGAAAAAAGTGTTTGCTAAAATCTTAAAGGAAAACTAAAGAATAAAGCATAAGTTGCACTACCATGGTCTCTTCCAATGAATATGGAAGCAGCATACAAAATAGAGCTATTTTTATTTTCAATGAGAATTCATAGTGCTAGGCTCCAGGTATGGCCTAGTTGGGGAAGACATGTAATATATATGAATTCTTAGTAAAAATCTTTTGTTTTTTTGTAAAATAAATTCAAACAATAGATGTTCTGGTTATCAATTGCCACAAGAGTAGAGTTGATGAGGATGGACCTCAAAAAGTGTCAGACAACTTGATGTTTAGACCGCAAATTTGTGTCTGTTAAAAGTTATATTTATATAACAAGTCCCTTGAATGAATTTTCCATATAATTAAATCTAAAAATATCTACACTTGTCGTAATGTAACCTAGCGGGTAGAACAAACCCTTGTACCATTGATTGGTAGATATAGTTTACCCCTAGTAAACTAGTCTGTAGCAGGAAAAGGATGCTTCTGACTTTATAATATCTCCAAAGCTACTCTAAGAATCATATTAATATCTTGAGTTCAGGCATAGAGTGCAGGAATAAGTCATGTAGCACGCTTTCTTGTGAGAAGAAAACCATAGTAATGAGCTCTACAAATTCTATCTAGAAGCCCAACCTGATGGTCATACTATTCTTGTAATTTCAAAAACAAATGCATAACATTGTTTGAATAGACAATGTACATGGACCTATAATGTAATTTGATTCCTCAACACTTCTTGAAACAGAAAATCATATATGTTTATGCTAATAGTATAAACATATGACCAAAGGTAGGTCAATAGAGCAGCTCAGTATGTAAGTGGTGATACAAAGTGGGAGTGCAAAGGCCACTCCTATAAAAACAAGAATCAATGCTAACCTAAAATATCTAAGCACAACTATCACAATGCCAAAGAAGAAGAAACCAGCATAGATCCATCTTAACCCCGGATCTATCAAGCACCGAGAGGGATCAAATCTCTCAAGGTGCAAACCTTTTTTAGAGTGCAAAACTTGAGGAAATGTTAAAGGTTTGCACCTCAAGAGATTTGATCCCTTTCGACGCTTGATAGATCCAGGGTTAAGATGGATCTATGTTGGTAGATAAATCACACATAACCAAACAAAGTACATGACTTCAACTTATAATATCTGTTTTGAAATTATGTTATTCTTTTAGGACGGACACGTGTCATTTCTTCAATTAATTAATGCACTAAATCATTTTTCATAGTATTATCACCGAAATCAATGCAACCTATTATTTTATGTTATATCATTGTCACTGAAATCAATGCACCCTATTGCTTTAGTGCTCTAAAAAAGTATTTGAAAATCCATAAGGATTTCCTCCACAACAACTAATTTAATGCTCCATTGAATTGATGACAGGCTCCTTGCCAAAGTCCAAAAGTTATCAACTCAACCCAAACTGAAGTATATAAATTGAAAGGTAGATCAATCAATTGCTATACGAGGGCCATATTTAGCGAAGCACCTTCAACTTGTAATATCTGTTTTAAAATTTGTTTTCACGCTAAATTCATTTCACTTGACGATTTGTTGTATCTCATCGTTGAAATCAATAGAGGATTAATTTACTTCGTATCATTTCTTCAATTAATTAATGCATCGAGTCGTTTTTCATAGTATTATCACTTAAACCAATGCACCTTATTGTTTTATGTTGTATTATTATCACTGAAATCAATGCACCCTATTGTTTTATGTGATATTACTGAAATCAATGCTCCTATTGTTCTAAATAGTAAATAGTAATATATAAATCACACATAATCAAACAAAGTTCTTGACTTCAACTTATCACTGAAATCAATATAGAGGATCAATTTCCTTCGTATCATTTCTTCAATTAATCAATGCACTGAGTCATTTTTCATAGTTTTATCACTTAAATCAATGCACCTTATCATTTTATGTTATATTATTATCATTGAAATCAATGCACCCTATTGTTTTATGTTATATCATTGTTAAAATAAATACAACTACTTGATTATGATAAATCATTTTTTATTGTATCATCATTTTTATTGTATTAGAAGGGACACATGTCAACTCTAGTTGAGCACGTTTTTTACATTTTATATATCTTGATATTATAATTTTTTTAATGTGCAAATACTAATAGAAAAATCGCGTATAACAAAACAAAGTACATGAGTTCAATTTATAATATTTGTTTTGAAATTTGTTTTCACTACGTTATTGTTGAATTCATTTCACTTGATGATTTGTTGTATCTTACAGTTGAAATCAATATAGAGGATTAATTTCCTTCGTATTAATGCACTGAATCAATTGTCATAGTATTATCACTGAAATCAATGCACCCTATTGTCTTATGTTATATCATTGTTAAAATTAATACAACTACTTGATTATGCTAAATCAGTTTTTGTTATATCATCACTTAAATCAATGCATATTTTTTTGCATTAAATCAATGCAACTACTTGCTCTAAATCATTTATCATTGTGTTAATTTTCTTCGTATCATCTTCAATTAATTAATACACTGAATCATTTTTCATAGTATTATCAGTGAAATCAATGCTCCTATTACTCTAAATAGTAAATAGTAAATACTAAAGTAATAGTAAATATACTAAACTAAATAGTAATAGTAAATACTAAATACTAAAGTAATAGAAGTAATACTAGTGAATGCTGAAGTAATAGTAAATATGATATATATAGTAGAGTGTGTAATTTTTGTTTTTATTAATTGGGTCGACTTTAATTTTTTTTTAATTTTGAAATCTTTGAAATCTAACATCACCCTAACGTGACAACTTCTCCCCCATACTAGGCTATAGAGCGCCTCTCGACGCAATAAAATGCTCTGGACCGAGTATAAAGGGGCCTCAATGCTCCAAGGACCTGCCATCAAATGAAGGCGAGAGTACATCCTACTTTAAAAGGGAAGCTATCCAACCATACAAGGCCAAAGAAAATAAACTTTGTATGGAAAACTGGTCGAGGAGATGGATCTAGTCCAGGGGATGTCTCTCTCTTTGGAAAAGGTGGCCCACTGCCCGGAGCTAGTAGAAGGGAGCTGCATGTCGATCTGGCATGAACTAACTCAAGACCCCATACGACAACTCCACATGGTCTCACTGTCGCAGGTTGCACTGCCTCTTGGAGCTATGTTGCGGGGGAGCGACCCCCCCCCCCTCGAACCCGCTCCCGAATCGCGCTCCCAAGGGGAGCGTTCAGGGAGCGCGCTCCCTGAAAGCTCCCCTTCGGGAGCGTTTTTAGGGAGCGCACTCCCTCAACAAAAACTGCGCTCCCTGGTTTTTTAGGGAGCGTTCGCTCCCTGGATGCTCCCTGAGCGCTCCCTAGGGAAAAAAAACACTCCCTGAACACTCCCTGAGGCCGCGTGCATGAGGAGGAAAATAGTCATTTTTTGTTTTTTTTTTTGGTTTTTTTGGGGGAAATGACTCATGGGAAAGGTAGCCTAGGGTTAACTAAGACTACTAAACACTCTTTCACTCCCATTTCTCTCATTCTATTTCTCATTTCATCCATTTCTTTGCTA
>JZKD02S1742707.1:348415-364790 GCA_000966675.3 Picea glauca
TCTCATTGTTTGAAGTCTACTGTTAGAGTATTGTGCAATATCACTGTAAAGATTCAGTCTTATTGCTTATCCTAAGATCAGAGTTCTATTTATGCTGTTCTGTACCTCAGATCTAAAGGAGTTTTGTTTTATTTTTTAAAAGGAGACTGCTGTTTTGCACTTACCCTAAAAATCTAACAAAAAGCCAGGGGGAACGTACAACCTCTGTAAGTCAAACCAAAAGTCAAGATGAACAAGATGCTATATGATCTTGTGAGTCTAGCCAAGGCAAAAGTAGAAGCTTTGTAAGTCTAAAACAAAAGTCAAGATGTAGGTCTAATGCAAAAGTCAGGGGAAACATACAACCTCTGTGAGCATAGACAGTCTAATGCAAAAGTCAGGGGGAATGTACAACCTCTGTGAGCATAGACAGACTAGTGCAAAATTCAAGGGGAATGTACAATCTCTGTAAGCCTTGTCAAGCCTTGTGAGCCATGAGCAAAAGTCAAGGCATCTAGCAAAAGTTAGGTTGAACATAAA
Organism: Picea glauca; assembly: GCA_000966675.3. Lineage (NCBI taxonomy): Eukaryota > Viridiplantae > Streptophyta > Pinopsida > Pinales > Pinaceae > Picea > Picea glauca. The sequence goes on from JZKD02S1742707.1 coordinate 348,935, forward strand.
ATTCCTATGGAAACAAACCATCTTCCTGATATTGCAAATGATGTAAATGTATTGATCTAGTGCGTTGGAATGTGTAACACTATCCACCATGAAGAAATTTGTATTGCCATGTATAAGAGTCAAGTTGAATGAGTTGTTAAATTCAAATTGTAAAAGGTCAAGTTGTAAAAGTCGAGTTGCATAGTTGCATTAAGTTGCATAAGTTGCATAGTTGCATGTTGCATGCATGCATGTCATGTACATGATAAGTTAGTTCGCATGCATTTCCAAGTCACAAGGGCGAGTTGTATTCCTAACTGATGTGTAAAGTCAAGTTCTAAATTCTAACTAAAGTGTAAAGCTGAGTTATGACAAGCATGCAATCAAACTTCTAATTCGAGCTTTCTCCCCTCTACCTCTCCACTCCTTTATAAGGAGAGGTCGACCCTCATTCTATTAATTGTTTTTTTGCAGTGTGAGGGTGTAGGAGTAAAAGGCCTTGAGTGCTTGTTTACTGTGTTGATATATATATCAGAATAAGAAGGTTGTGAGTGCTGATACATATCAGTTAGAAGGCAGCAGATATATCTGTTAGAAGACAGCGAGTGTTGTTTACAGTGCTGGTATATATATCAGTGTTAGCAGGCTGCATATATTTCTGTTAGAGGGCAGCAAAATACACCCACAGTGCTGGTGTATATCAGTCCAGAATTGACAAAGAAGAAGCACCCAGGCAGCGCACAACTTCTTCCTTCAGTGCTGGTTGATAACAGCAGAATAGGACAGCAAAGTGTCTCAGTATTCTACAGCTCATACAGTCTGGTCTAAGCTGTCCTGGCAAGCTCATTTAAGAGCAGAAATTCATGGTGGATATTTGTAAGTGATGATACATTGTTAATGCAATAAAAGAAGATTGTTTGTTGGGGTTTTTCTCCCTGTATAGGGTTTCCCTAGGGTACATGTGTTGTGATCTTGCATACTGGTAAATTCTTATGATTATTGTTGTTCTGGTTTATGAATGATGTTAAGCTAAGTTCAAAGTACACTCAGAATTTAAAGAATTACTTACAGTTTACAATCAAGCTCATAATTTAACATTCCCCCCAACCAGGTTCAATTCCCACAAGTGACATGTTGAGCTCTTAAATGAGTATGCTATCGAAAAAAACCTCGACTTTCTACAAAATCTGGTTTACCCTGGGTACAATCCTTGAAATGAGGGGAAGTGACTGGTGGGTTTCCCCAGAAAAAAAAAACAGAATGCCTATTATCTCTATAACTTTTTACCATTTTTGGCCACATATTAATACAAATATTTCCCAGTCCCGGTTATATATATATATATATAAACCCATGGTCATCAGGATTCTCGTTGCTGGGAAGAAAAGCACTGGATTTTGTGAACCCAAAAATCACATATATATACAGTCTATCGCTTCACTTTGTTTCAACATCAGATAGGAAAGTGTGCAGTCTCCCAAACTCCTGTGTTATATATTTCTTTGGATAAGTCTAAATGTTCTACATTTTTTACTTTTTTGGTAACTATCACCGGAATCTGGCTATGCAATTGCTGGTGAAATGGCAATTGTCTATTGCTTAAATTGCATTTTTTAATGCATAAATCGATTCAGCACTATGAAAAACTTCTAGGGCACTCGAATTGTGCAATCTGAACAATTAAAATCTGCAATTCCAGCGATCCTTCTAAATTTCTGACCAAATTTTGGGCAAAGCTGATCGGAAAAATGTGCCCAAAAAGATTAAAAACATAGAACGTTTAGACTACACATATAACTGGTAAACGTATTGTTGTCAGCTATTTTTAACTATGAATCACTCCCTCGTAATAATCAAGCGATTAATGTGAACAGCACTTATTCCCACAACTCGTTTGAACAAGGGCATTGGATAATGGGCCAATGTTTTGCCCCTTGACTGTCCAACGAAAATAACGGGAGGCTATACGGTCGAAAAATGATGGGAATACGGAAATTTTTGAATGTGTTTGATGACAGTGCATATATCGGATGAATAGGTTGAATAATCCAGGTGTAGTAGGGGTTATCGAGGATGTTGAATAAATCTGTAATTTCAGTCGATTTGATGGTAAATTTCAGAAAAAAAATTAACACCCGATTCCAAATTTCAAATTTGAGCAAATTGGATGGTAAACTTCAGCAAAAATTGCATTGCCAAGCTTCAGCAAAAATTGCATTGCCAGATTCCAGATTTGGGCAAATTGGAAAAGGGGCAAAGGAGGTTCAATCATTGCGCTTGTATCTATTACGGCAACGTGTTTGTTACGGCAACATTTTTCCATTGATTGATATATTATAAACCGTGACAATTACCAGGGTTCGATTTTTATTGTGGTAACCCGCAAACACATGACAAGGGGTGACGCTGAAACTCACATGTAGATTTACCAAAGGAACTCGTGTTATGAGGTGCAACCCTATAGTTCTCACTGCAATCTTCTACTTTATTGGACTGTATCACTCCACGGCCGCGCCATAATTGGTCACCTACCGTTCAACCATTTTTAGAGTTACTTCGCTAGAAGCCACACGACAAAACCTAAACCATGTGCCCATCAAAATCATTTCTTAACGCAGAGATCGCACTCGTCCTCTACTAAATAGGGATTAAATCTAAATGAACTCACATTCTGGGTCCTATTTAATGGGAAATCGCATAGCTATTTTACCAGCCGAATGCTACATCTCTTTTTCTGGTCTAAATAAATTTGCAGTGTCCAAATTCAACCAAGGATTCATTATGTAAAAGATGTAAAACCCCAAGATGGTTACTGGAAATTTTTCTTCAGATCCTAAAGCCATTCCTATGATTCCAACAAAACAGTAAGCGTTTTAAAGAAATAAGTGAGAAGGAGAAGATGTAAACCTGAAATATATATAAATCTCCGAAGCCTACTTCAATTACTATCACTCTACGACTGCTTGAATTTCTCGTGTAACCAAAAGCCACGAGTGTTGGACTGGATCCCTTTGTATATATAGTCTGTATGAACCGTGTATATATAGTNTAAATCGATTCAGCACCGTGAAAAACCTCTAGAGCACTCGGATTGCGCAATCTGAACATTTGAAATCTGCAATTCCAACGATCCTTCTAAATTTCTGACCAAATTTTGAGCAAAGCTGGTCGAAAAAATGTGTCCAAAAAAGATTAAAACCATAGAACGTTTAGACTACACATATAACTGGTACACGTATTATTGTCAGCTATTTTTAACTATCAATCACTCCCTCGTAATAATCAAGCGATTAATGTGAACAGCACTTATTCCCACAACTCGTTTTAACAAGGGCATTGGATAATGGGCCAATGTTTTGCCCCTTAACTGTCCAACGAAAATAACGGGAGGCTATACGGTCGAAAAATGATGGGAATACGGAAATTTTTTAATGTGTTTGATGACACTGCATATATCGGATGAATAGGTTGAATAATCCAGGTGTAGTAGGGGTTATCGAGGATGTTGAATAAATCTGCAATTTCAGTCGATTTGATGGTAAATTTCATAAAAAAATTTAACACCCGATTCCAAATTTCAAATTTGAGCAAATTGGATGGTAAACTTCAGCAAAAATTGCATTGCCAAGCTTCAGCAAAAATTGCATTGCCAGATTCCAGATTTGGGCAAATTGGAAAAGGGGCAAAGGAGGTTCAATCATTGCGCTTGTATCTATTACGGCAACGTGTTTGTTACGGCAACATTTTTCCATTGATTGATATATTATAAACCGTGACAATTACCAGGGTTCGATTTTTATTGTGGTAACCCGCAAACACATGACAAGGGGTGACGCTGAAACTCACATGTAGATTTACCAAAGGAACTCGTGTTATGAGGTGCAACCCTATAGTTCTCACTGCAATCTTCTACTTTATTGGACTGTATCACTCCACGGCCGCGCCATAATTGGTCACCTACCGTTCAACCATTTTTAGAGTTACTTCGCTAGAAGCCACACGACAAAACCTAAACCATGTGCCCATCAAAATCATTTCTTAACGCAGAGATCGCACTCGTCCTCTACTAAATAGGGATTAAATCTAAATGAACTCACATTCTGGGTCCTATTTAATGGGAAATCGCATAGCTATTTTACCAGCCGAATGCTACATCTCTTTTTCTGGTCTAAATAAATTTGCAGTGTCCAAATTCAACCAAGGATTCATTATGTAAAAGATGTAAAACCCCAAGATGGTTACTGGAAATTTTTCTTCAGATCCTAAAGCCATTCCTATGATTCCAACAAAACAGTAAGCGTTTTAAAGAAATAAGTGAGAAGGAGAAGATGTAAACCTGAAATATATATAAATCTCCGAAGCCTACTTCAATTACTATCACTCTACGACTGCTTGAATTTCTCGTGTAACCAAAAGCCACGAGTGTTGGACTGGATCCCTTTGTATATATAGTCTGTATGAACCGTGTATATATAGTCTGTATTAACCGTGTAAGACCTTTATCAATTTGTTCCGTAATCTTCGTTTGGAAGTTTTAGCATTTTTGGCAGTTTGAATTCCAACCGATATTAAATATTATGTTTGGGAGTATTTGTGTAGGTTAAGTTATTATTAGAGCATAAGTTATATGATTTTATAGATATTTGTAAATTAAATAGTGAAATAGTTGTAGTAAAAATATTGTTTTTGTAGGGGAGGTAGGTCCGGGAGGGGTGCTTTATGGCCATAGAGGAAAATGATAAATAGATTTTTATTGTAATTTTGGAGTTACTATGAATAACAAGGTTTTTTATTGTTTTTGTAGGGGAGGTAGGTACGGGAGGGGTGCTTTATGGTCATAGAGGAATATGATAAATAGATTTTTATTGTAATTTTGGAGTTACTATGAATAACAAGGTTAAAGCTTATGCGCTTTACCAAGGGATTCAATTAGCAAAGCAAAGATATATTTTTTATTTAAACATTCTACGTGACTCCAAAAACACCATTAGATATTTTGTCACTGGCTCTACTCTTCGAGATGTTGGTTTGAAGGCTCTTACTGAGCGTATCAGGAGCAATTTATCCACTCTTACTGTGCATTTTTACCACAAACTTCACGAAAATAACAAAGAAGCGAATGAAATGGCCAATAGGGTCATTGGCCTAACCAATGGCTCTCTCGGGATTTGTGGGGTGGAATCTTCAACCCCTCCTCCTTGATGTTAAACCCATGGTGCTTGGGTGGGGCCCGTTGGGTCTACATGGTGCTAGTCATCACATGCATGCATGCGCATGGAAGGATATCGAATGATATAATGTTGTCAACTCCTGGATAGCGGGGTGAGGCAAGCAATTAGTTCTATGGGTGGGCATTATAGTTTAGCTCATGGGTGTTGGTGGAGTCGTATGGTGATGGTACAAGATCAGGACATTATCGCTTGGCAGATAAGACAAGGGATTGGAAGGTTGCCATAATTGTTGTGAATGGAAGTGGGGAGGAGGTACAGTTTGGGATGGCAGATACCGTGGATGTCGTTAGCTAGCTCGGAAGTTTGCATGGAAAATTCATGGGAGCATGCCCGGACAAGGATTTCAAGGTACAAGATGCATGCATTGACTTAGTTAGACAAGAGTGGCACACTGTTAAAATTGGAAACATAATCTTGAATTGTTCAGTGCTCTTCGGTTCCATTTTGGGAAAGAACGCATGTTGTTTTGTATGTTATCTCTACGTTGCTCCTTGGCTTTCTTGGGTGCAGTCTGTAAATTATTATGGGAGGGGAGGGTCTCGTAGTAAGCATGTGGTATGTGCATGCCATGTGCTTTTACTTTATTTCATCGTCACCCACCCTGTAGAAAGTTGGTGGCTTCAAATAAGAAGACTTTCATGGAAAATGGGTCGTATGAAAGGCAACATGATGGAGAAATGGTGGACAACAAATTTCTAGAGCATCAACATCTGGTCATATCAATTAATGCTCTTAATTCCACAGTTTCCTTTGCTCTGGACACCTTGGTTCATCATTGGGCTTTGGTGGGCCAGCTCTAAGATGAGGTAGGCTCTTTGTAGGGTCAACTAGAAGCACTTCAGTGGTAGCTTGCACAGCGAGAATTGGCTCAAGGGATATCATATTCATGTGTGAACATTGGTTGCTCATCCCAAAGGGAGGCGTCGACACTTCCAAATTTAAATGTCCCGGCAGTGCCACGAGATATTGAAGACAATAGAGTCGAGGAGGTTCAGAATAATCATACCCATAAAGATTAGTTATGTTTTGTTTTTTTGTTTGTATAGACATTATCTTTTATCGGATTTACTCAGTTCAGTTATGTAGTTGTTTTAGATTTTGGAGAAACGGAGATAGGATACGCATGTGAATGCTAGTTATTTTGGAAGAACTGAAATTTTGTAATGATATATGGTCTTTTATTTTGTACTTTGTGGTCTAGGTCGTTCCCTTCAATGAATAAAAATCCTCCAACTTCTATGAGAAAAAAAGATTGTTTTGTGGATTTTATATGTCAATTTGGTATTTAGTAGGTTATAATTATAAATTTATTATTATTAGTATTAATTATTAATTAAAATGAAATAGTGGGATTGAAATTAACAACTTGGGGGAAAACTTATTATTTTAAAATTCTTTTAGTTTAAAGGCACTTAGTTGTGTTGTTTTTCTCATAGATAAGTCCACTTTGCTCTCCAAACTTGCTTTATTTGGTGTGCATACAAAAATTTAAAACAAATAAATATATTAATAATAATAATTTACAAAAAAAATGTCAATTGGGTTTAGCCTGAGTGGTTTGTGTTGAGGGGTGTTTTCCTCCCACCCAAGTTCAATTTCCACAAGTGACATGTTTGGCTCTTAAATGAGCACGCTATTGTAAAAGCCTTGGGTTTCTACAAAATCTAGTTTAACCTGGGTTCCATCCTCGAAATGAGGGGAAGTACCCGGTGGGTTTCCCAAGAGTTGTTCCCTAAAAAAAATTACAAAAAAATAAAATGATTTTTTAAGTCGGTTCAAGTGGGTTTTAGAAATCGTGTGAGTGTATCTTTTTGAGAGAGAAGTATGATGAAGACCTGATTTTTGTGCATGATCTCCATTGACTATTTATATTTGGTCGTAAAATAAACATTGTCCACATCATATAAATTTGACAATCACATTGAGGTATTCATTTGCCTTGAGAAAATGGAGGATGCATGGCAAATTTTTTTCATTTTTTCTATGATTACTTAGACTTTGCTTGACGTGAGGTAATTTGCAAACAATTGGGGCATCCTTAGTAAAATAGAGCATACTCAGCAACAATTATTTTGTTGTATTTGGTTCTACTTGCACAATGGGATCATCAACTTGAGGGGTTTCGATCCATGCGATAACTTTTGCATGGTTGTGGTTAAGCATTTCTTCGGCATCTATGTAGGAGGAGATTTTGCCCGAAACCTGTCGATCGGGCAAAACCTGTCAACCAATATTGTTGCCTCCTTTTCTCTCCACTTGTCCCCTGCCTCCTTTGTTGTTCGTTGGATTGACCTCCCAAATACCTTATCTGAACCCAGAGGTGATAAGTTTCCAGTACTTGGTTGTTTCTGTCACTCCTTCAAAAGGGTCAATTATAGATCGTTTTACTTGAGTGATGTGCAATTAAAGGTAAAGTTGAAGTCTTATGCGCTTAAATTCGAAGTGAATGAAACCTCTTTAGTTTTCCTTATGTGTGATATGGCATGCTTGCATTTAACATCCTATGTGCAGAAATTCATGGAAAAACGACATAAGAACATAATACACATAATGAATATGACGCTTCCCTTGATAATGGAGTTCACCCGATGTGGGCTACCTCTCTAGGTCATGCTCCAAAGCTTGACTGCTTTATTCTCCTCGTTATAATGATGTCTCTCCTTTACAAGTTGTGTGGCCAAAGTCCCTTTTCGATGACGACAACAAGAGATCAGAATGTGATCAGGAATGTATACAGCTTCACAAGTTCTCATACTCATGAGGCATCCATGATGCTGAGATGGACATCATTCCCACATACTCAATACATAAAAAGAGGAAGAATAAAATATGACCCCCATCAACATGGAGCCATCAAAAGCCTTAGATCTGCTGCTCAAATCCAAGCATAAATATGCAGCCCATACAAAGATCCTGAAACCACAAGATTTAGAACTGCGTCATTGGCCACTTATCATGCAAGTGCCACAATTTATCTGTCACATATAACTGATTGATTTGATGTGAAAGAAGAGAAGAAAATAATAGATAGAAAGAATAAGCTGATCTTGTTGCCTTGTTGCAGCCTCTCTATGCTCCTTCAGACTTGTAACACGCATGTTATGCTGCAACATTTAATGACAAAACAACATAATGAAAAGCATGCTTACATTGTCTTCTCCATAACTTAGATTGTTGATCTAAAGCTCTGCTGCAAAAATAGACCTCGTCATTGGATTCGCGTCGCCGAATTACCCAAAAATGATTGTCAAATCGTCTCCATCGGAGTCAGACACTTTCAGGCCCAAGAGACACCTCTGCGTCGGTTATCGTGCCACTGCCTCTGCAATAAATGGCTCATTCTGGAGTTAAGATACATAATTTTTTCTCAGATCATAAAACTAATACCACCACTGCGTTCATGGCGTCAGTTTACCTAAAAATGATTGTCTCCACGGATCGATCCAAGTTGGACACTTTTTGGCCCAAGAGACACCCTTGCCTCGGTTTGCATGCCACTACTCCTGCAATAAATGCTGAGAAATTTTGAACTGTGTGCAAAAATCCGTAGCAGGCCAAAGTTCGTACGAGCGCGCTTAGTGTCACCTCTTGTGAGCTCTATGTCTCTTCTGAATGCATTGTCTAAGCCCCTTTTTATACAATTTTTCGGGCAATTGTGTAATAAGTGCAATGGTTGGCGTGTTGGTTACAGTGGCAAAATTTAGGGTGTGGTTAGGCAGAGGTCCTGGGATTGAATCCCATGGACTCCCCTTTTCGGCAAGTGGTTACAACAAATATGGGCGTGCTCCGCTAAATATAGCGAGCGGTTACAAACTAGCGGAATGGCTAAAAATAGAGGAATATATTATATTTGGTGGCAATTGGGTTAAGCCCCTAATCGAGCAGAGACTAGTGTCATATGGCGCAATACATGTAATCAGGGGCTAGGCAGAAGGCCTGGCCCCTTTCCTTTGGCGCCTTAGTTCAAACTTACACTTAAATAATATTTGACACATATTATAAACAAGGCCTATGGTATGGTGTAATGGTAGCGTGGATTTTGTGGGGCCTTTGGGTTAGTAAGAGGTCATGAGTTTGAATAACTTTGACTGCTCATAACTTTTGATCTGTAACTCCGTTTGACGAGTCGTTTGCGTCGTTAGAAAGCTTGCGACATGCTCTTCGCGATTATTCCCTTTTCACTGAGTTTTGGAAACTTTGATTTTTTCCCTTTCTCTGCCCGTTGAGGCCATTCTAAGCCTCCTGGGACACTTCTGAAACTTCTGTGATGTTCCCTAGATCCATTTGGATCACGCCTCCCAACTGAAAGGACTTTTGGTCCCCAAAAGTCGTTACATTATAAGTTTCATGTCCATTGGACTTACAATAAGAAACCCATACCCAAACTACCTCACAAGGCCTAACAATATCAACATGTGCCAGAAAAAAAAAAGTGATATCAACAATTATCACTTTTACACAATACCCTTCTACGGGGTTTGAATCACAACATGGGATTTACAAAGATGGCCACTCTCGACTAACTCAAGGATTTTCCCCATTTGTTCAACCATTTTGTTGAACATGTCCTCTTTACCGAGTTGTCGTTTCTCTGGTTGTTGGTCTTCTCCTGGTGGCGGATTTTCCTGCAGTATTGTCTAACTGGATGTCTCCCTCGGAGGTGTCTTCCTGGTCTTCTTGTCCCTCTTTGGATGTAGATCTGGATGTAAGTCCCAACAAGTGGCCTCATGATGCCCATCTCTGCTACAATGGTTGTAGTAGCCTTTCTCCCTCAGAGGTGCATTCCCCCTGCTCTTTTTCGTGTGTGGAAAAAAAATTGCCATCCTCATCCTTCTCCTGGTTGCCATAACCTTCCTGCACAAGGATTTTCTCTTCCAACACTGGGACACTGCGTGGTTACTCAATCCAAAAAAAGTGCATGGTATTTGATGCCAAAAGCTCTGTTTTATATGATTAACATGCTTATAATCAAATGGCATTTTAGAGTTTCAAGATTTCTTATACCTCTATGAGTTTTCTTTGGAGTCAGACTGGAAAGAAGAGTTGGTCTCAACTCTATCATTGTGATGCTCATCTCTCCCTGGAGATGTCTCGAATCCTTGATCATGAGAAGTTGTGCTCTCGGCCTGCACTGAATCAATTTCATCTCTTGATGAACTGTTGACCTCTGGAGTCTCAATGAATGTCATGGGGTCTTCTTCTTGAATGGTTTTGGAGCTTTCTCCAACATCCTTTGGGACATATCCTATCCCAGTATATCGAGGCCAAGCCACTACCTCGATGGGATCCACAATACCTTGGCCATTAGTTCCAAGGCCTCCTCCTTCGTATCCCATTTTTCTCATCAACTTTAAGTCGATGCAAGAAACATGTTATTCAAGGATTTCAAAAGAATCATCAGCATTAATCAAGAAAGGAACTACACATGGTTTATTTACCTCCACCTCAAACTGGGACCTTTGGTCTGCTTCTTGAGATGTGTCCAGTTGTTCCTGGTGAGAAGGATCAGTGGAAGATGCTTCTGGGAATCCTTCTTGGTTTATGTATGCATGTAGGTCATCTTCATTTGCTTGAAAAAGTGTGCATGCATTTGCACTGTCATGCTCACACCCATAACTGGTGAAGTTGCCATGGTCACAAGATGGTCTTATCACCATCTCGTTCGTAGAGCCTCCCCTATCTGCATCTCCATGGCTTGCAACTACTCTTGCAACCTTTGGTTCTCTTCTTCCGCAACATGCAACAATGTCTTTGATCCAACATTCTCTGCTTGAAGCATTTGGTTGAGCTCTTGAAGCTCATCAAACCACGATTGTTTTGGTAACCTTTCCATCCTTTGCTTCAACACCTGCAATCGATATCAAGCCTGCTTTGATACCACGTGATCTGAACCTAGGGGTGATAAGTTTCCAATAATTGGTTGTTTATGTCACTCCTTCAAAAGGGTCAATTATAGATCATTTTACTTGAGCAATGTGCAATTAAAGGTAAAGTTGAAGTCTTATGCGCTTTTCAAAGTGGACGAAACCTCTTTAGTTTTCCTTATGTGTGATATGCCATGCTTGCATTTAACATCCTATGTGCGTAAATTCATGGAAAAACAACATAAGAACATAATACACATAATGAATATGACACTTCCCTTGATAACGGAGTTCACCCACTGTGGGCTACCTCTTCGGGTCATGCTCCAAAGCTTGACTGTTTTATTCTTCTGGCTATAATGATGTCTCTCATTTACAAGTTATAAGGCCAAAGTCCCTTTTCCATGACGACAACAAGAGATCAGAATGTGATCATGAATGTATACAAATTCACAAGTTCTCATACTCATGAGACATCCATGATGCTCACATGGACATCACTCCCACATACTCAATACATAAAAAGAGGAAGAATAAAATACGACCCCCATCAACATGGAGCCATCAAAAGCCTTAGATATGTTGCTCAGATCCAAGCATAAATATGCAGCCCATACAAAGATCTTGAAACCACAAGATAAATAACTGCTTCATTGACCACTTATCATGCAAGTGCCACAATTTATCTGTCACATATAACTGATTGATTTGATGTGAAAGAAGAGAAGAAAAGAATAGATAGAAGGAATAAGTTGATCTTGTTGCCTTGCTGCAGCCTCTCTATGCTCCTTCAGACCTGTAACACGCATGCTATGTTGTAACATTTAATGACAAAACAACATAATGAAAAACATGCTTACATTGGCTTCTCCAGAACTTAGTTTGTTGATCTGAAGCTCTGCTGCAAAAAAAAACCTTGTCATTGGATTCGCGTTGTCAAATTACCCAAAAACAACCGTCAAATCGTCTCCATCCGAGTCGGACACTTTCAGGCCCAAGAGACACCTCTGCCTCCGCAATAAATGACTCATTCTGGAGTTAAGATACAAAATCTTTGCTCAGATCAGAAAACTAATACCACCACTATGTTCGTGGTGCCATTTTACCTAAAAATGATTGTCTCCACGCCTCGATCCGAGTCAGACACTTTTTGGCCCAAGAGACACCCTTGCCTCGGTTTATGTGCCACTACTCCTGCAATAAATGCTGAGAAATATCGAACTGTGTGCAAAAATATGTACCAGGTTGTACAAGTCCGTACGGGCGTGCTCAGTCTCACCTCTCATGAGCTCTATGTCTCTTATGAATGCACTTTATAAGCCCCTTTTTATACAATTTTTCGGACAGTTATGTAACAAGTACAGTGGTTGGCGTGTTGGTTAGAGTGGATAAATTTAGGGCGTGGGTAGGCAGAGGTCTACGGATCGAATCCAGTGGAATCCCCTCTTTGGCAAGTGGTTACAACAAATATGGGTGTGCTCCGCTAAATATAGCGAGCGGTTACAAACTAACGGAATGGCTAAAAATAGGGGAATATACTATATTTGGTGGCAATTAGGTTAAGCCCCTAATCGGGCGGAGACTAGGGTCATATGCCATAATACATGTAATCAAGGGTTGGGCGGAAGGCCTAGCCCCTTTCCTTTGGTGCCTTAGTTCAAACTTACACTTAAATAATATTTGACACATATTATAAACAAGGCCTATGGTATGGTGTAGTGGTAGCGTGGATTTTGTGGGGGGGCCTTGGGCTAGTAAGAGGTCATGAGTTCGAATCCAGTGGAGTGGAGTTATAGAACTTTTACCCATCAACCATTGGAGGGGTGCCATGTGGTAGCACTGGGCCACATGGCAACATATAACTTGTCCATAAAACTGCCACTTGTCACAATCTGATTTGCCCATGAAACTGACATGTGTCATCGCCTAACTTGCCAACATGTCTGCCATTCTTGCCACATCTTCCCATTACAACTCATTTGTATGGACGTGCCACATGTCACCCTTGCAGTGGTGCCTCGTGTCACTTTAACTTTTGACCAAGTTTGACTAAACTTTGACCGCTCATAAATTTTGATCGACAACTCCGTTTGACGAGCCGTTTGCACCGTTAGAAAGATTGTGATGCGCTCTTTGCGATTATTCCCTTTTCACTTAGTTTTGGAAACTTTGAATTTTTCCCTTTCTCTGCATGTTGAGGCCATTCTAAGCCTCCTAGGACACTTCTGAAACTTCTGTGATGTTCTCTAGATCCATCCAGATCAATACCACTCCAGTTGTTTTCACTGTGTTCCTATTCAAATCAACTTTGGGCACATCCAAGTGCTCTATCCTATCGACTTTGGGCACATCCAAGTGCTCTATCCTATGTCATCGAGCCGAGCAGCTCTCTGGCCCATCGGATTCCATACATACATAGGCATTTTGTTGTGCCCTCTTCTCATAATTAGCTTCAATACATCAACATTCTCCCTCTGAAGCACATCTGACATTTGTAAAATTCCACTAACTTGTAAGACGGAGCATTCAGAGGAAAAAAATGCAAATTTTTCTGCCACGAAAGATGTAACTCCTCCCATTATTAACAATATATATATATTAATGGAGAATTTATTTTCTAAATTAAATTCCATTTAGGCCAAGTCATCTAGTGTTGGGATCCCTGAATGAGCTCCTATGAATCATAGCTTCTAGAATCATAAGAGGATTCTAAGGGATCTTCACCCATTCTCTCAAAAGAGAATCAAAGACATCTTTAGGAACGACCATGCTCTGCAGATGTAGAGTTGAATCATGAAATCCTGTGTAGAGAATCATTGGCTTGTCTACGGGTAGTAACATTGTTGAAGTGGACCAACAACGTTGTATATCATACCATTCACTCAGAACAATCTCAGGATCCGATGAATGTCAATTAATGAGATCCTTCTAAACAGCATGACCCCAAACTTCTGATCCTCCGGTTGCACTTCAAGGTAGTACCGGTAGAAGATATGGTAGAATCCCTTGAAGAACATGGGCCCTGCAAAACGAACCCAATCCAAATTCATCACATAGAATATTAAATCTAATAACTATTGAATGCACAAATTGAAACAAAACGAAAAGCTCAACATTTGGGTTTGTTGGGCAGATAATAATTCAAGTAATCACAAACAAAGCAAAACAAAGTTAGAAGACCAGTTTAATTCCAAAAACAACAAAATTCTTATGTGAAATTTGAAATAGGATGGTACAAACCATTCATATAGTTCTTTTGAGGTTGAAAATGGTAGGTTGTGCAATATAGTTGTTGAACACTTGTTCTCATTGCATTAACAATATGCATCACATGAGAAGTAGAAATGCTCAACCACTTTCAATCCCACTATTTCATTTTAAATATCTATTTAGAGTTCCTTTCATTGTATTTAAGCATTAAGTGGCTTTCACAGAGTACAATACACAAAATATCATGTTTAGGATTATTTGCTTAAAATACAATATTAATATGTGACCTATATCACCTAAGCACTAGTTAGAAGGACCAATTTCTCGTGAATATTTAGGGTTCATTGCATCAAGTTAATATATTATTAATTACGCTGAAAATTTGTTTTACATTAATATTTTATTTTAATTAAATAGAATATGAATGTGTTGTAGATAATCTCAAAATGGTTACAAAGTATGACCTAAACTGCTTGTGATTGACTAAGAATTTGTCTTCCTTGGATGTAAAGAAACAAGTTAACGACCCGAAACTTAGAGGCATTTGGTTGAAGTGGAAGTATGTCCCCTTATGGACCACCAACAGGTTGTTTCAAGTGGCTAGGTTTTGTCTACACAAGATGATGTAGCCACGTGTATATTTCAGATCCATTTCGGATAATCCTTACTTCAGGTTTCATATTTGTTGTGATGTTTGCATTCTAATTAATCTACAATCATCTGTGGATGTTTTCTACCAAGGGATAACATATAATGAAGATCCATCTAAACATTTGATTGACATTGGATTATGTATGGGTTGTGAGTATATATTAGAATATCAAGGGTTAATTGAACAATTTATAAGTAGCTATATTGTTTTACTTCCCTTGTTTTATATGTAATGGAACAAGAAGAAACTCTTAATTATATATGTGTCTTGTCATGGCGTATAAAACTCGCAAGAAACAAAGTATGGATGGAGCCAATAGAAGATATGTTGAGAGACAACATAAGGAATGGCTTCAAAAGAATGAGTATTTTTTATTGATCACTCGTTGCTATAATATGCTTTTTCAATTTACATAATTATGTATATTATACTATAAATGTAGATATAGTCATTGCACTTTATTTTTGTGTTTGTAGATGGAACATGAAGAGGTGGAACAAAATCAAGTTAATCAACAAAACATCACAAATAACCCAAGTACAATGCCCCCTGCAAGTGATGAAGAAATGAGTCACGCAAGCAACTCGAGCAATGATACCAGTTTGAGATATGAACGATGATCAATATAATTGAATGTTACAAGTTTTATATTTTGGAATGTTTATCAATAAAAATTAGATATTTTATTTAATAAGGGCACATTGTCACATTTGGTATGTCAATGAGTTACCAATAATTGTAACAATTATTTACCGACATTTTAATTGTCATGGACCTTTATGTTGTCCCACTTTGTATGACAAAGGGTGCAAGATACCAGATATATAAAATATGCAGAACATAAATAAAATGCTAGAAATGGCAGAATAACAGTAAAATATCCAGCATAATCTTCACAATACACATAAATGATATACGAA
>JZKD02S1742707.1:364800-376057 GCA_000966675.3 Picea glauca
ATAGGTGCAAACTCCGCTCAACAAATAGTATTTACCTAACATAAATGTGTTGTGCTAACAATAATATATGTCATGCAGAAAAGATGAACAACCATTTTCAATTACAGAACACAATCACCTTCAACAATAAAAACAAACACTTTTGACTTAAATGCAATTCTTATATACAATATAATATAGAAGAAGCTATTGTCTTTACCTTTTCACACTGTCACTCTCACAAAGCAATGTATAAATCTTTTACACAATAATATACACGTTGTTTCAATATAAATTTCTTTATACACATTTCGATAATTTGCTTCTACTCATAACTTAATTAATCTTTTTTTTCAAAGTAGGAAAAAGCTTATAATATTCAAGACTACTGGCCTAGCCTCCACGGATACAATTTCAAGGTCTTGATGTGTAGCGACATCATCGTGTAGACAAAACATAGCCACCTAAAATAACACGTCGATAATCTGCAAGGGAGTAGATTTTCACTACAATCTAATATTCCAACTTCATGTCATTGGATTTTGGGTTATTAACTCATTTCCTTATGTCTAAAAACAAATGAGTTCTTAACCAATCAAAAACAATTTTAAGTAACATTCCAAATCCTAAAAGTGATTTCAACACGATACATATCCTTACGTTAACTACTATCACAACTTAGTGAATTCGTTTGCTTCCTCAAAATAAGTTAACTACTATCACAACTTAGTGAATTCGTTTGCTTCCTCAAAATGGACAAGGAACTCAATCCTCCTGCAACTTGCTTCCTCAAAAAGGATAAGGAACTCTACTAAAGATATATCCCACATAGGTGTGGTGCTTCTTGAGAGTACAAGGGGCTGTTACATATACTTGGTGCGAGCCCTGAATTAGGTACAGGTTCAAAAGGGTAGAGGATGAGAGGTAAGCCCTCGCATCAATGCGAGAAGGGCGTTCGCCCCAATATTACCTTGTTACGCTTAATGGGCGCCCCCATTTTACCAATCTGATACCCCTTATGATCATGCTTGGACTCCATTACTTCTGTGTATGCAGAATATAATGCTGCTCTATTTGTCCACTGTCGCTATGTTGTAGCGCTTTCTATGGAAGGGATTTCTATTTTAGTTTATTCAGTTTTGCTTTCTATTTCGGTTTATTCAGTTTTGCTTTCTATTTCGGTTGCGTTTGCAGCTGTAAAGATCTTCTTTTTCAGTTTTATTTCAGCTATGAAAATCGCTAATGGATGTAGATGGTTTCTCTTTATGTTGCTGTTTTAATCCAGTTGATTTGCTTCTGGTTTGGTACGTTTTAACTCAGAATATGTATTCATCGTTCTTTTACTGTCAAGTGGAAGCGTAGAAGCAACCAGAATGCGTGTCTAACCCTAACCCTAGCAGTTAGCAAGCAGAGCGTTGCATGTTGGACGGCTTTTCACTTCTTCCGTTTCATTAGCTTAGTTTCAGATGAAGGGTCAGAAGAGTTGTCGAGGTGGAGTTGGAGGTAAACCTTCTCTCTCCTTTAGAACCGAGACAGGCGGGTGTCCACCCCAAGATAATGGGCGCTCCTTTTTTAACCACTTCGATTCCCCTTGATCACATTGTTATTATTTGCACTGCAACGCTCTGTAAGGGTATTTCGGTTATAGGGTTTCTTTCAAAAGAATTCAGCAGCAGTGTGTAGAGCACAAATGAAGCAGATGTTTTCCTTTGCATTCATTCACTTTATGTTTTCGCTCTTTTCATTTAGAATCGGGTCGCATCTTCTTCTTTTGAAGTTGCAGGGAAGCGGCTGCAATGCAGCTTGTGATCATTGGCTCTTTCGTTTTCAGTATGTTGTTTGTCTGAGTAAACGTGTTAGTTTTTGGATCCTTGGCAAGGGTTTTATTGTGATTCTCTAAAGGTTTACCATCAAAGGCTGCCATCGAAGGCACATGGTCTTCATAGTAAGTGATTTCGTACTCATAGAGATTTCGTACTCATAGAGGTGATATCCTGATCCTAAATGGCAATGACCTCATACCTCCCTAAATGGAAATGATCTGAAAAACTGAAGAAAGAATTGGCTGATATGGACATCATTTATTGGAAATCTTCCCTTCTCCTCGAGGCTCAATCCAGGAAATAATCAATGTCTTGTCTGATCTTGATCTGCAGCTGATCACTGCATTGAAAGGTGCTTCCCAAAGATTTTTGAACAAAAATCGAATCCCCGGGAGGGATCCCATTAAAGTCTGTAGTATATCATTTACATCAGAGTTATATCAATAATATATAATCTTATTTGGTGAGAATTAAGGACCAATATCCTTCTTACTTTTTTGTAATATATGTTTTTTTACTGCAAAAACATCAAAAAAGAGATGTCTCTTAATTGGAGCGGTCTAAGTGATGTGAAAATGTTCTCGGGAGCCATCCAGTCTTCTTCCTTGATTTTTCATCTTTCTTTGTCCATAGCCAGTCCAACTTTTGGGAGCTGATCCACTTTTTGGTAGTGATTCTTGTAAATTCATTTAAATGAAATAGTGAAATCTGGAATGCACCTTTTCAAAACCCATGCCAGTACATGAGATATAAGTATGATAATAACCAATGAGATCCGCGGCTCTAGGGGCCTCTGCTGGCCAACTAAGGTCTACTAGCTACTAGTTAAACTCGGGCAATTCAATTGACTGTAAGGGCTAGTAAGTGTTTCATCGGATGGTTGTAAGGACTGGTATCTCTTATTATTAGGTCCTTGTCCCTCCAATAATAGACTATTGGAATTGTTTTTCTTTCCACTTGCATTTCCACTAGGTTTCTTTATGCGAACGAGTGATATGTTAGTGAAATGAAAGAATGGAAAGCAGTCTTGAGCGATATGTTAGTGAAATGAGAGATGCGAACGAGTGATATGTTAGTGAAATGAAAGAATGGAAAGCAGTCTTGAGCGATATGTTGGTGAAATGAGAGAATGATTAGATTGCTTTCAGTTGCACTCGTATTTCCTCTAGTAAAGGTATCAATGTGTAAAGTCTTAGAACACGTGTGCCTTTCATGACTTCAATGACAAACAATGAATCTCCATAGATATTCAATTAATTTCCATAGATATTCAATTGATTGATGTTCTTTTCATGGGTCAATAGTTTCATGACTTGAATGACAAACAATGAATCTCCATGTTCTTTTCAAGGGCCAATAGTTTCATGACTTGAATGACAAACAATGAATCTTCGTAGATATTTTGTTGATTAATGTTTTTTTCAAGGGCATAGAGATAAAAGGCCATGAGTTTATTGAAATTGTTGGTGGTGGTTTCTCCTAAATCGGTTGAGAAAGAAAGAATATGATTTTTTGAAGTGTGAAGGACTCCTCTAGTTCCCCCTATAGAGGGGGTGCTTTGGGTAGCACTGTTGAAAAGGGGCTAAGGAGATTCTTCGTCGATAGGTGGCCTTAAATCTCTAGTCCCAATGGAGGATGTGTTTTTTTGGAAAAGTAGAGAATTTTTTGAGGCATTGTATATCTGAATGAGTTATGGATCCATTTGTCCTAGAAAATGATGGTGTGATTGTGGGCCAACCAAATGCCCCCCCATCAAACAATGAGTGGAGGGGCCTTTGAGTTATGGATCCATTTTTGTCTTTGAAAATGGTGTGATTGTGGGCCAACCAAATGCCCCCTCATCAAACAATGAGTGGAGGGGCCTTTGAGTCATGGATCCATTTTTGTCTTTGAAAATGGTGTGATTGTGGGCCAACCAAATGCCCCAACAAACAATGAGTGGAAGGGCCTTTTACTCTTGATTTTATTGTTCCAACAACCAATTCGGAAGAGCCTTTGAAAGGTCCTTGCCAGACTGATTTTGTAAACGGGCAATGAAGGAAAAGATGGAGGCTAGATTCCTCTTTTTTGTTTTGCATAGGGTGCATTTACTAGGCCCTATGAAGGATTGTTTTTGGAAGTTTTCCCAATTAGGTGCTTTTTTTGTAAGTAGCCACGTGGATATTTTTGATTTTGGAGGATTGTTTAATTTCCAAAGTATTTTGCTCCACTAGAATGGATCTTACTCAACAACTTGGAATTGTGACAAAGAGTGTATTTCCTTGTAGGGTTGAAGGACTTCAGATTGTGGATGTAGTTGTTAAATTTATACCTTCTCTCGACAATGACAACCATCTTGTTAAACAATCTTTGTGCCCCACTTGGTTTAGAAAATAAAAGCCTCTTTGATTTAGGCTGTTAAACGAATTCCTTTGATAAAACATGATTATTTGCACATCTTATCCTTGGGTTCTTCCCAATTTGAACTTTTGAACCATTGCCATTCTTTTAGATGAGACAGTGTCCAATTGTATGAAAAGAGTTAATGATGGCTTTTCAAATGATGGTTCCATTTTGTGAGGATTTGTTTGGAGAGCGAATCCATTCTGGGAGAGACATTTGAGGGATGCATTTTTCTTTTATTATTTTGTGCCAAAGCCTTGTTCCATCTACTAGACTCCAAGTGCTTTTTGTTGTGAGAGCTTTTGCAAAGGTAAAGAGGTCCTTGAGGCCCCATCTACCATTGGCTTTGGGTTTTGAGATAATTTTTTTTGAAGCCAGAACTAAGGGCTTGTAGTCTTCTTTGGAAACAAGTGACCATTTGATTTATTTTATGAAACACTCCTTTTGGGACCCATGCAAGGGAAGTCCAATATACAACGATTGCTTCAATGACTGGTCTTCTTTACTTGCCTAGAGGAAACAAGCGACCATTTGATTTATTTTATGAAGCGCTCCTTTGGGGACCCATGCAAGGGAAGTCCAATATACAAGGATTGCTTCAATCACTGATTTGAGAGGACTTCGACTTCTTCTGATTAATTTGCATCCTTGTTGAGAGTAAAAACTCGTGGAGGATGTTCTTTAGGTTTTCCAATAATAACATCATGCTTTCACAAAACTTGAGGATATCATCTACAAAAAGGAGATGTGTGAGAGAGCAATTTCGATAAATTTGTGTTGGTGCGTTGTTGTAAGACCCTAGGTTCAAGTTATCTAACCAACAAAACCCTTCAAACACCAATCCTTTTGACATCACCTGCATGCAAGTGAAGTCTCACCCGAGACATCTATTAGGGTTGTAAGAACCAAGTTTTTGCAATAGTGAGGGAATGTGAGGTGATTAACTTGTTCATTCTTATTTTTCTACTTTGTGTGCATTATCATGTGTGTTATTCCTTGATTAATTGGTGAATTTAGTTATATAACACCATTATACTGTAGATTGCAACATAAACTATTCGTTGTAACATTCATAACTACTTCATAGTGATTATATAATAAATCGGTCTAGTCTAACATGCATAAAGATAACATTCATGGTCAATCACAAAAAAAAACAAGCATACACAATAATTAACGTGGTTCACTCAACTCTAGGCTACATCCACAACAACTGGCTTCTTTATTATTCTTTCTATAATAGTCTCAGGCTTGCGCACTGTGCTTATAATAGATAGATCATGGTATCCTCCTCTCCATATAGCCTAGCCGCTATGTAGTGCAAGCCTATCTCTGCAACTTCCCTTAAGAATCATGCATAGACCCTTTGATTCTCAGTGTATTCTCTCACTCTCCTCGCAAACAAAACCCTTATCTTCCCAACTTGTTACATATTTATACATGGACTCTAGGGCTCAAAATCCTACTTTGGTTAACCCCAAAACCCAATTACAACTCATTATGACTCATGACACTCATGTTGACTCGCTGTTCGGGCTTGCTTTTCTTGCTTTTATGTTTGCATGTTGCTTTTGCCTTCTTGACTGCTGGTCTTTCTGCTTTTGCGCATCTCTTTGCTTTTGCATGTCGAACCGTTGTCCTTCATTTTTGCTCGCTTTATTCTTCCGTTTCATTCTCCTGCTTTATTCTCCTCTAAGTATGCTTTTACTGTGCTCTTCAATCCTGGATGCACCCTTACTGTGCACTTTGCTCCTGTTTTCCTTTCTCTTCTATTGCTGCGCACCTCCTCCATACTTGGGATTTTCCTAAAAATCTATATTAAAAATGCCTGTCCAACAAGCCCCCAAGACTCACCTGTGGCTCGTCTCGAGCCTCTTAGGTCTGTTGCGTCGTGCTCCTCCATGTCTCTATGAACTTTTGGGAGATGTCCTTTGCCGTCGCAACTTCCTTTATTACTTCTACCTCGGTTCCCAAACTTTGCTCTATGCCTTGTGTCGTCAAGGTCGTGAGCTTCTCTTATGTGTCGTGCGTTGTTTGCTTCACTTTGCCTTACGTAGTTGCATGTTCCCTTATCACCCTTAGTGCTTTGTCTTGCAACGGTCCCAAGCACTGTTGGAGGATCTTCTATTGGTCCCATATTTTTTTCGATTTCATCGTATAACTGCCATTGTGCCAAAATGGTCGTCATTCGTTTTGTTGGCGGGATTGTGTTTATGCTCTCCGAAGCCTTTTGCGCCTTTTCCCTCGCATCCCTTAATTTGGCTTCCATGACCTTCATTTCTTGGTCCTCCACCAGGTTGGTCCAGATATGCGCACTTTCCTCACATAGTTTTGTGCATTCCTCGTCCAGCGTCTTAATATTTGCTAACACAATCATCGCTAGTCTCTCTTCTCTTGTCCTTTCTTCTGGTGGTGTTCTTGGTGTGGTGCGCAATTGCAAGTCCTCAATTTTTTTGCGGAAGCCTTTGATGACTTCGTCGATTCTTGATACCTGCTCCTCCATTGTGGCCTATACTATTATTGGTACTTCAGGGATCTCCTTATACAACTTTTGGACGACCGTTTGTATTTGTTGTGCCATTTGCTCGACCTCATCCTTCTCTTTTAATGCTTTCTCGACCCTTTTATCGGCCTCATTCTTCTCCTTCATCACTCTTTCCACTTTTTCTTCAACTTCGCTCTTTTCCTGCATAGCAATTGTATTTTTCTGTTGCAATTGGGCCTTCTCATTTGTCACTTTGATTAGTTCTCTACATGCTACTTCTATGTAGGGCCTTATCTCCTGCATAATTCCAATCTATAAGCTCTGTAGTATCTTTGTAGGTATCTTTGAAACAAATACGTCGAGGTGACCTATTGCTTTCATTTGCTCTGAAAGTTCTGGTGTTGGGAACTCAACTGCATTTGTCTTGATTTCTAACACTCTGCGTCTGGTTACTAACTTAGACATGAATGGATTGGTAGTATCTGCTTCCTCAATCGGACTCGTGGATGATCCTTCACCCACATCTTTCTATGGTGCTATCTTGACGGTCTCCAATAGTTGTTGTATTGTAATCAATTGGGCCTACACCTCTTTATTGCTTATTCAATGGCCTCCTCTGCGACATCCCATACTTGGTAGCCGATTTTGGCCATGTCGTCCTCTGCCAGAGTATAGACAGGCGATACCTTGTGAGCTTTCATCTTTTTGCGTGCAGTTACTGTTGGGCCCTTGCCCTTGTCTTTTCGTTTGACCCCAACTCTTGGGACTATTTGCTACGCGTCTTCTACCGATGGTCCTGACATATTCCCCACACCATTGTTTTTCCCATTTCCCTATCCTTCATCTAGTTATTCCTCGTCCTTGTCCCGTTCTTCTTCTTTGTCTGAGTGTGTCGTTTGCTCCTCTGTAACTTTCAAGTCGTCCTCCCAGTGATTGTCGATCATGCATACATCATCCGCTAACAATTTGTAGCTAGTTGGCAGCCATTGGCGCGCAGGGTCCCTTTTAGCTTGAATGTACATATGGTGCATCCCTGTTTTAAAGTGCGAAATATATTGGTAAGTCTCTATCGTTTGGGTGGTGATGCACGACATCTGCATTACTATGTACCTGATCATGTCACAGTAGACATAGAATGCAACATTGTTATCTATTTGTCTCCTCTTGTTTGTTGTATGCCATAGGTTTGCATACAGTGCAGTTGCATTGCCTCTACTAGCTGTTCTTATACATTGGTAATCATCAGGTTCCTTCCATCCAACTAGTGCAATCAAGATGAGAAACCATACATAATGGAATTTCGTGCCTTTCTCCCGAGCTTCTGCGCAGTCTATCAAAAACTAGTTTACCAAAAATGTGGTCCGATTCATTTGGACCCCCTTTGCGCATTTTTCCATAACTGTGATTACTGCGGCTGACACTTCATCTTTGCAATATTTTCTCAACAATTTGCAGGCCAAGACCTGCATCGCGAAGTGCACAACATCATCTCTTCCCTATGAAGGTGTGAAACTTATCCTTCATAGATTCCGCTAGTGCTTTCTCCCTTGCCTTGTTTGTGAGCAATGTTGCCCGATCTTCTCCTGCTTTCGACAAGCCTGTGATCCGTGCAATTAATTGTGTATCAATGGATACTGGTGGGTCTAGCCACAATGTTCCTCCGCGGACACAACTTAGTAGCATTTTGACACAAGCGTTTATTTCCAGACTTCGGCCAAAATGCAGGATCTCCAGCAGGTTCAGTATTCATAATCTCTCTAGTCCTCTCACCCAAGTCCACGGTTCAAGCAGGATTCCTCCTGTCCTTGGTACACTTTTGGTGCACACATATTTCTCTCGTGCCAGCGCGAGAAAATTCTGTTTATCTATGATGTCGTGGTCTACAAATTTCAGGGCAACAATCTTTTCGATTATGTCCCCTTCAACAATTATGCTAGGTGGTATTTCCGGTGTGACCAACGAGTATTTTCCGTCTGATTTGTGGCGTGGTGTCTTTCCTGCTTTTACGTATGCATGTTGCTTTTTCCTCCTCGACTGCTGGTCTTCCTGCTTTTGTGCGTTTCCCTGATTTTGCATGCCGAATTGTTGTCCTTCCTTTTCGTCCACTTTATTCTCTTGCTTTATTCTCCTCTAAGTATGCTTTTACTGTGCACTTCAATCCTGGATGTGCCCTTACTACGCACTTTGCTCCTACTTTCCCTTCTACCTTCTGCTGCTACGCACCTCCTCCATACTTGGGATTTTCCTGAAAAACTGTATCAAAAATGCATGTCCAACAATTTGTGTGCCTTCGAAAAGTCCTTGAGAAACAACATTTGAGATGAGCCAACTTAAGCTTTCAACCACTAGGAGAAAGAGGAGAGGGGAAAGTGGACATCTCTGCTTGAGCCCTCTTTCTGCTTTGAAGAATGGGGATGCCAATCCATTTATAAGAATGGCAAAGGATGCGGTGGTGATGCAGTTGAGAATCCATATAACAAAGGAGTATGGGGGCCCCATATGTTTGAGGAGCAGTCTGATGTAGAGAGCGCTGACACGATCACAAGATTTTGCAAGGTCGACTTTGTAGGTGATAGCCTTTTGTCTTCCCATATGAATCAAGTGTATTACTTCTTGTGTTAGCCCAATAGCTTGGTGAATTTGCCTTCCTTGTAGGAAGCCAAATTGTTCTCCAAAAATCTTATCTGCAAGGATATCTTTTAAACAAACTGCTATGATTTTTGTGATGATTTTGTATATGTTGTTGTAGAGAGAGATAGGGCAGAATTGATTAAAGGCTTGTGGATTGTCTGTCTTCAGTATGAGGGCGATGAAAGTGGAGTTGAAAGGGGCCAACATTTGTCCTGTGGTACGAGAGTATTCTATGGTTTTGAGAAGGTCATCACCAAGAATGTTGAAGGTGCCAGTGTGGAATTCTATTGGAAAACCATTTGGCCCCGAGCTTTTGTCTTTTTGGAAACTGTATAGAATCTTTTGGAGCTCATTCTTTATGACTTCCACCATTAGTGAGTCATTTTGATCCTAATCCTCAAAGCTGGAGAAGACACTGACAACCCATATAATGGATTCAATTGTCGATCTTTGATCAACCTTGAAAAGATTTTGGAAGTGTGAGCTGCCCTCTGTTGCCAAATCTTCAAATTTCATGGTCATTGATCCATCACTTCTCTAAATGGACCAAATTATATTTTTTGTTTTTCTTCCATTGGCAACATGATGGAAAAACGTAGTATTATCATCATTGACTCGAAGCCAGAGGGCTTTGCTTTTAACCTCCATTCCTTTTCTCTAGATATAAAAATGGCATTCCTCTGTTGTTCCAAAAGAAGGATTTTTGCTTTTTGTTCCTCAATGAAGTTTGAATCTACCTCTTCTTCTAGCCAAGATTTTAGTTGTTCTATCTCCAGGAGGGCTTGATTTTCTTTGAGTTTTTGTTCCTTTTGCCAAGCAATAGTGGCCTTCTTGACTTTTTTGATATTCTCCAGAAATTGTAATGGAGAGGATTCATGGAGCTCCTCATTGTAGGGGGTCCAAGTGCATTTGACAAGGTCCAAGAAGTTTTGATGCTCCAACCATGAAGAGTTGAATTTGAAAGGGTTGGGGGGTTTTCTTGGATCAGGGGCAAGGTCGAAGAGGATGGGGGAGTGGTCAGAGACTCCTCCTAAAGAGACCCATTGGTGGAAGCGATAGTTTTCGTGCGTAAAAGATTCAGAGAGGAGGAAATGATCAAGTTGCTTTGCATTGCGGGCATCTCCAGATTGCATATTTCGCTAGGTTGTGGCTAACTTGATTGGTTGGAGATTGATCAATTTTGAGTCCTCCAATTTTTTGATGAAATAATCAGCTAGAGTGTCAGGGTGGGATAAGGGACCCCAAATTTTACAAGAGTCAAGCCCAATGTGAAGTTGAGATCTCCCAAGATGATGTTCCCAGAGGATAGGAGGGGAGAGGGGAGGAGTTTATCTCGAAAGACCTTCCTGTTAGAGTATTGACCATAGGTATTAATGAAGAGGAATAAAAGGTTATGGGAAGGGGATAAAAAATTTGTGCCCAGAACAACCGACATGGCCCATGAGTTGATGAGTTGGAGGGAGTCTTTTCCCCATCCAATGATGAGGCCGCTTGATTTCCCAGATGCATCCAACCCTATGAAGTTCCAATCGGGGAAGGAGGATGAAAACAATTTGACAACATGAAAACAATTTGACAACTTAATCTTCGTCTATCATTGCTTCCTGAAGAATAAGGAGACTAGGATTATGAAGGTCGACTAGTCTTCGAAAGGCCAATCTTTTGGAGGGATTGGCTAGTCCTCTGCAGTTACGTGAGAGGAAAATCATAGGAACCCTGAGAGGGGACCGATGCTCTAAGTGCCCCAAGAAGAGATTTTTGTTTCCTGGACCGAATTTTCGATTGAGCTTGTTTTTGAGTCGAAGAAAAATAAGATTTTCTTCCTTTGAGAATGGGATTTTCTCCTAGTCCTCGAGCATGCCTAACCCCCCAAAGTGACGATGGGGTCCTCTTCTGATTCACAGGATGAGGACCTTAAATTGTATTTTGGAGGGGGAGGGGAGGGGGTGGAGGTTCA
>JZKD02S1742707.1:400278-411615 GCA_000966675.3 Picea glauca
CACTAGCATCAGGTTCAGGTATTTTAATTCAAATTTATGCATTGTTTTAATTAGATTTATTACTCATTGATAAATTTTACTTGCGTAAGTGTTGAGAAAATTTGGAATTATTCTTTTTTATAAACTTAGTAGAAATTACTGTACATTTGGTAGAATTACTAGATGTTAATTTAAAACTGGCCTTTACATGAGGACCTGTCAATTTACTAACCCGGGAACCTGCGACCAATTCAAGAGATCGAGAAAGTCAGGTTCAAGTTTAAAGAGATTTTGTTTATATTTATTTCAAATGTATTCATATTAATGTATCTTAATAGATTATTTGTGGTCCAAATGTAAACCATGTTCCAATTTAAAGGGTGTTTTCTGCTCGCAATTTTTTCTCAAACCCATAAGCAATAGAGAAAAAATATATGACTCAACATTTTGTATATGGAAGCATATTCTGAAATATAGGAAGCTGCAATATATGCACAATATTAGACAGGAACATGACCCCAACATGTACAGGGACATGAGTTAATTAAAAAAAAAAAAAAAATTCAAAAAACAACACTAAACATTGAAAATCACCATAGAACAACCTCAAATATTTTATATTCAGATAACTGGGTTACAAAATACATTTGAGAATATTTCCCAAAATAATTGTCTTGGAATTTGTAAAAAAATATATAGTTCAGTACATATTCTGTGAAATTTAAATGTGCTTTCCATAATGACTGGGATTGGGGCTCCCGTGGACTACAAAGAAAATATGTACAAGAATCAAGCTTGTATAAAGAAGAAATTCGGCGATGGAAAACAACAAGACCTGGCAAGAAGAAAGACAAAATTGTTCGTCCTCGGTTAAAGCTTTGTATTTAAAGGGATAGAGTAACTGGATGAAGACATCGACAAAGACAAAAGAATGTGATCAATATCAACTTACTATAATGGTGTCCCATGCCTTGTCATTTGCTTGCTGATGTCCTTTTATGGCTTTCCTCAATGGTTATGGGAACTGTGGGAATCATCCTTGTAACATCCCGCTCTGGCGCACTGAGCGAACTTATTCTTTGAGGACACTTGCTCGCAAGTGATCTAGATTATTATGCTATTAAAACATTTGATTTTGATTATGAGGCGTTATGGATTGATGACATGTTGTGTTACTGCATTGACATAGACAGGTGCTATTGACTCGGTTTTACTGAGTGTGCATGATTTTGGACCTCGATGATGCAAAGGCATCGATGGAACCCCTTGGACTCCGGATCGAGTCGGGGAGTGTACCTTTGGGGTTTGATTGTTTTACTGTGATATTAGTGCATCTGATTAGATGATATGATATGGATATATTTTGACATGATTCGTTGTTGATGCAGGCTGACGATAGCTTGCCGACTAGACTCACATGTGGAGTAAAGCGGTCATGCACGACTACCAGAGATGTTGAGGGAGAGGTGTGGATAGCAGCCCTGCCACAGCCTACTAGCACTCCCACCATGGCTCGAACTGTAGGTTAATGTTTACCTAGCTCGAGAGGACCCACGATGCCGTGAGGGCAGACTGCGATAGTCGCTCGCGATGATTCTAAGGGGTGCGCAATAAGGAGGGAGCCTTATTCCTTAAAGGCCCTTAGTCTCCCACAAGTTCACCTGGCGGAGTATTGATTCCAGGGGTTTTTGATGTCTACCAAGTCAGTCAAGAGGCGAGTGGAACCCTTGTAGCACGTGGTGAGTCTTGAAGGGCACGTCGCACAAGAAATATGGAAAGAGGCGAGTGGCACCCTTGGAGCATGTAGTGCGTCTTGAAGGGCACGTCGCGCAAGGGAAACATATTAAGGCGAGTGGCACCCTTGGAGCACCTAGTGCGTCCTGAAGGACACGTTGCGTTGTTGATGATAAATGAATGAACCTAGATGGCCTTAGGACGAATAACATGTTAAGAATTTTTAAAAACAAATTCCCTAATAAAATGTTGCCCAACACGAAAATTTGAGGTCTAAGTCTAAATTATGCTAGTGGTAAAATTTTATCTATCTATTTAAAAAAATAAAATAAAATAATAATAATAAAAATAAAAACAACATAAATAATAATTATACTCTTCGTTAAATCTTGTAACAATAAGGGGGTAAGCAATTTAAATGATTCATAAAAATCTGTTAGG
The DNA here is from genome assembly GCA_000966675.3 of Picea glauca. NCBI lineage: Eukaryota > Viridiplantae > Streptophyta > Pinopsida > Pinales > Pinaceae > Picea > Picea glauca. Next base: position 402,433 of record JZKD02S1742707.1, read on the forward strand.
GTAAAATTTAAAACAAAGGGAAATAATTGTTTTATTATTTATGATAATTTAAAATTATTAACTAAAAAGGGAAAAAGGAAAAAGGGGGTTAATTTCTACACCTGCCAATTTGAGTCCTAAATGAAAACGGGAAAGAGGGAAATCTAAAATATTTAGGAAACTAGGAAAAGAGGGAAACATAAGAAGAAAAGGGAACCCAAGGGAAAAAGCATAAAGTCAAACTTAGTAAGGTATCTACCATTAAGAACTTTCTAATTCAAAACTGAACTAGCAAATTAATAATGGGGAAAGTCATTAAAAACTGTAAGAGAATTTGGGGACACATAGGAGTGATTCTAGGAGTGACTCTAGGTGGGTGAGGGAAATAAGAGAAATTAATTAATTAAAGAAATTAATTTGTGAAGGAATGAAGGGGATGGGTGACACTTGTATGGGGAGGAATTTTTAGGAATTAATTTTTAAAACTTTAATTAAATGAGATTTTAGGAAAGTAAGGGACTTCGAAACTCTATATAATGAAGGGAGGAGAAGGATGAAGGATCACTTCTATTTGCGTAATGTTACGTTGCAGAAATCTCTACTTGACTGACTTAGCTTGTGGGAGTTGGGATACCCAGCTCGGTGAGGAGTGGTAGCTTGACCTTGCGAGGCGAGGTGGGAGCTAGCTGAAATCTCTGGATAGTGTGTGTGTGGCCCCTTTGAGGCTCGGGGGGCTAAGGGGGAAGAAGAGTACCCCTAGCATTGGCTGGGAGGTACTGGTGAAGTTTTTTCGGTTGGCAAGCGGGAGTTGCACGGAGCGCACGAGACGTCAACTCAGAGCGGGCGATCAGGCAACGATACGCCTTCTTCATTTTTGTATGGTAGATTGTTGTAGGATTTATGCTTTGGATCAACATGTTTATTTGGGTAAGTAAACTAATTGTCTAGATAGATGACATAAATTTTTCATAGCCTAGCTCGATGATTGATTGACTCCCATGGCCTTCATTTTCCCGCATGTCTTGACCGCCATGTGGTGTTTGATTGTGACCATTGTGGTTGTTTTTCCTTTCATTCCTAGCTCATCAATCCTCGCCTGAGCAGTCGGCCAGGAGCCTGATCTACAATCGTCGCTTCGACGTTAATAGACCTATGGATCTCAACGCCATGCTTTTCTGTGCGTGGATGATGGGCGAAGGATGTTCCTGTCATCCATACACCTCCGTTGTTGTCCTTGGCTGCTTGGATCCGTTCGGTTCTCTTAATGTTATCTGCATTTTGTATTGGTATTCTGGCAATGGAAAAACAAATTAATTTCAGTCTGCAATTTTTATTGGTATCCCGATAATGTAAAGGATTTAATTCAGTCTGCAATTTTTATTGGTACCTTGGAAATGAAAAGATTAATCTTAGTCTAGGATTTAATTCAGTCTGAAATTTTTATTGGTACCCTGGAAATGAAAAGATTTAATCTCAGTCTGCAATTTTTTTTTTTTTAACTTACTGGTATCTTGGAACGTAAAAGAATTTAAATTGAATTTGAGTTTTTTTGGGTCTCCTGAAAAAAAAAAACAGAAAAAAAACACTTAAACGTCTAAGTCAACATTTTATTTTTGGTACTCTGGTTTTGGACAACGTTGGTGTCATTTCTCAGTCTGCGTGGTGTTGGTATCCTGGCCATGGACAAACGATTAAATTCCTATTTGAGTTTTTATAGTGGGTCTCCTGGAATTGAAAAAACGGTTTTTTATTTTTGTTTGCGTTTAGATGGGTACCCCAGGCGAAGGAAAACAAACTCTCTATCCATGGCTGCGATTATCTGTGCATCTATTGTAATAACCATATCCCTGTCTGCGTTTGGTTTCGTTTTGAATGTAATAACCATTCCTTTACTGTCACCACAAAATTTCTACCAACAATTTTATTACCACCGGTTGGACCACGATTCTTAATGTTACACGGATTTTATGTAATTACTGTTACTGCCTTAATGCCCACGTTTTTCCCTTGGTGTAGCGTATTGGCATATGGTTGACTACGATTTCTATGGAAGGGACACATTTTCACCTTAATTGTTGCCTGAGATGGCTGTACGACCCACGATTTGGCTATTAAATGATGACTAAGTTTTTCCTATTAAAGACCACAAATTTGCCTTCTCTATTCACCTTTGGCATGGATTGACGTTCTGGACAATCGATCCTTGTACGACAACACATTTGAATTTATTGTGAGTGAGATCTGGTACAAATCTATCGACTCCACAGCCCATGTTTTTCCTGTGTTGAATGCATTCCATTGCAAGTTAATCAGATGAGCCCTTTATGTAATAACACTCCTCTGCGTTGGTGGTTAGGTAATTGCTGATTAACTTTTCCTCTGCGAATGGGGATTGTATGGCTGTGTTCGCTTAAATGTTTGGGATAGCGTTTAGTCCTAGGCTGCCTTGATTTTATGTAGCACTGTAGTGGGTTAGTATTCCCAAACAACCCCCTTTTAACCACCAGTAAATTCATGATAGCAAGATTGTTACAACGCTGCGTTTGGGAATAAATCTTCAGTTTTATTTAGTTTTACTGTGGATATTTAATTGTCGTGGAGGAAGATTGACTTCTGGCTGAGTGTGGCCGCGAGCCCCCTTTTTAATACCCCGATATCCTACCTGGAGGGCAAGTGTAATCCAACATTTATTTTTATGAGTGCTAACATATCGCCCAGCACAGTCGGACCACATGTATCACCCTTGAGTGAGTTGACTGACAGTCAGGCCATGCCTTGTGAGCACAACGAGAATTTCTCCTTGATTGCCTGCTTCTCGATACGCCTGAACCCCTGCGATTTTTTTCCCCCTTGATTTGCTTGCGTTTTGCCTTTGGATACCTGGCGATTTTTCCAGATGATAAGACCATGATTTTATGGCTGGACTGTTATGACCGTTACATCTTAGACTGGTGGTTATATTTGACTGTTATGACCGTTACATCTTAGACTGCGGGTTAACGTCCTTGGCCAGTAAGAACTTTAATGAAAACCAACCCTTTTTTTACTTTGACTGGAATAACATTAACTGATTAGAACAACATCCTTAGATAGCATTAAATTGTTTAGACAACCTTTAACTATTTAGAATAGTCTGGTCCTATCGCGGTAATCTTGTTTAAACTGATTTATCAATTAGAATGGAACTGTGGTATAGTATTTGTATTGCCATAATTAAGCAGGCTAAATAAGGCAGTACTGTATTTTTCAATGTTATATATTGATTAAATGTCATATTTCCAAGGCAATACTGTCATAGTTGTAGTGATTAAATGTTATATATATCTTTCAAGTAATCACTGTGTTATTATATCAAGTTTTAAATGCCTAGCATCTGATCTATCATTTCAGGTAGAGATCATTTAGTGGAATGGTCATTTATAGTGATTAAATGATATATATGTTTAATCAGAAGATTGTATTATTCCTCTTGGTTGAATGCCTAGCCTCTGATCATTTAGTGGTATGACTAGTTATGCTGATTAAATGCTATATAGTAATATTTGTTAATGTCTTACGTGTCTTTCCAACTACGATTGCACTTAAGATTAATTTGATGGTACACTGATGACACAACTATGTTTAGGCTGCTCATTTGACAAGCTCTTTAATATTAAATTAGAATGTAATCATGGACCGGTTAGCCTGGGTGTTTGGTGGGGTCAGGGACGATGTCGTGTGGTCTGGTGTCACCCCTTGTCTACATCCTCTTGTGTCTCGTCAACCTTGTGTCGGGGTAGGTATAGTATCCCAGTCATTATTCGGTTCCTAGAGAGTCAGATTTTTCCCGGGCCTTGGTCCCTTTTGGTTTTGTCCCAGGGTTATTGTCGCGCCTCTCTTCTGGGGATGACATGGTTCTTGATGTGGGGATCATGGCGCACCCTATGGGTTAGCGACGAATGATATCTTGGTCGGAGTCGGTGCCTACCATGTGAGCATGGTTGAGCGTCGCATGTTGACTTGGGCGCATGCATTGGTTCACACACCTTGAGGTTTTAGTCTTGTTCGTCAACGTCGTTATGGCAGGAAGGGGAAGTTGTCCCTTAAGCTTGTAGGCGTGTCTTGTTGCGTCGGGTAGTTGGTCGTTACTCCTGGTTTTTTGTGCTTGTTTTCCCGATTTCCCTTGTGTCTGTGCGCGGTGTCATAGTTGCCTGTTACCTGGGTTGCATGCTTCTGTTCGTTGTCAGTGGTGTGGTTAAACTGTTGTCGTTGTCGCCTTCTTGCCTCTTAACTCCTGAAAAACAAAAAAATTTTTTTTTCTTTGCTTGTTGTCATAACGATGGGGTCATTACAGTCCTTTGCCCTTCATTGGTAATCTTGTTGACAACCTTTTTGAACCACTCTTCGATGTAGCTCCTCATGGGCGCCATGTTGATTTCATGCTGGATTTTTATATTGAAGAATTCACTTTCCAAGTGCCTTAGATCAATAGAGAGGTTGTACAATGCTTCTTAAATATCTTGGTTTTTAATCGAATAACCGACTAGCCATTTTTTCATGTCATCTTCACCATATTCAAGAATGCCATAGAAATTTTCAAATGACAGTCTTTTATAGATCTGAACTTTATCATCAAATGCTTGCTTGGTTAAAAACAACGAGTTGAATATCAATTTCAGGTCTTGGACTTCATTGGTGCTACCAACTAGATATATCTTAGTTAGCCTCTTGAATAGTTTATCTCTTCTAGATATGGCCTGGTTACATGCTTGAACGATACCATTTAGGTTTTTTACCTTTTCTTTCCATCATGCGTTTAGTTGGTTTATTCGATCTGAGGAAGGGAGATCCTCCTCTCTTCTTCTGAATTCCGTCATATCAGTAAATTTAACACCAAATGCTACAACTGCATAGAGGTATAAACCTTGCTTGTTCTTGAGATCTGCTTGCAGATACTCATGAAAAGCATGCACTCTTGTTCCAAAAGAGACCATACTCTTTGACATATCCCAAGTTTATGTTATTAATTCCATTCTTCTTTTTATATTATTTTCCACATAGCCTCGGGCTGATGTGAGAAGGCTTGCTGATCTAAAAATAGGGGGCTGACTTGTTATGCTATGCAAGCACCCTCTACTACATTAAAATAAACTTCAGGACCTTGCTCTATGTCCAAGTTGTGCAAGAGGTTTTATGTGTCAAGTTTAGGCTTCTTTTATGTGTGTATGTGTGAGGTTCTTTGAAAGGTTAAATATGTAGTTTAAAGAATACAACAACAAATATAACATGCAACAAGTAATAACCAACAAACACTCGCAACAAGAACAACATGATAAAGGAGTTCACCCCCAACTGGGCTACATCTCCTTGAGCCTCCATCAATGGACTAGGCTCTCTGGGATTAGTTTGTCAAATATTATTTTACAAGATACTTCTCAACTCTAATGGATTTACTGATTGTACCATTGGGTTCAGAATACATAAAAACCCCAAAAATGACTATTAGATCTCTGAAAACGGACCATGGCTCATCCGGGCATGACCTCTTCTACATGTGGCCTTGAGCCTCCCTGAGCTTCCTTGTGGAAAAACACTTGTGAAAGTCCTCAAATGCCTCTAAAACCTATCCCAATGTGTTCAAAGCATAACAATTAGTCAAAAATGACTATTCAGTCACAAAAAATAGACTTGGGCTCATTTGAGCATGGCCTCCTTCAATGGTGGCCCTAAGCTCCCTGGAGCTCCTAAAACTTCAAGGTAGAAAAACCTGAAAAAGAAGTCTCCAAATGCCTTTGAAGACAGTGCCAATGGATTCAAAACATCCAAAGACCCCTATATGGGCTTTTTTCGGCACCTCATTTGGCCAAAACTTGAAGAAGTTAGGCCTCTTGCCATTTTCCTCCTTCAAGCTTGCTGTCTCTGGTTCGCCAAAACGCACCTCCTGTGTGAGTCACCTAGCTTCTGGGCGTTTCCCATGCCTAAACCCAACACATGCACACATCTCCACAAAGTGCGCCAATATGTCACACCGTTAGCAAAACTAAGCCCCCAAAGGCGGAGGTGTTGGGCGCATGGGGGGCCATATGGCCACGTCCCAACACGAAATAAGGGTTCGTTAGCAAGAATGAACCTGAACGTGCCAAGTTTCGGGTGCGTGGATGATCCATTTGAAACCACGCACTCCATTGGGTGGTCGCATGGGAGGTGCACATGTAAACGGGGGCTGGGGCTAAGCCCCAGCCCCGAACCCGCCAAAACTCACCATAGTGTAAACTTAAATTTGATGCGATTTGTTATATGGTAAGTAACAACATGTGGGCGCGTTGGCAGCCCAACCTTAGCCAAGAATTTTCACTGTGGGGGAGGTCCGGGGTTTGATCCCCACAAACTCCATCAAATTTTAACTTACCATAACAATGGTGCCACATGGCAACCCACGTCTGGGCCACGTGGCACCACTCCATTAGCCAATAAACTGCCAACTATATGCCATGTGTCGAAAATCTATTCATCCATGGATATGACAAATAGCACTAACACGTCACCTGCCAACTCAGTGTACGGTCATGACACGTAGGCTGTACAATTAACATTTTTTTTCCCTGTTTGGCAAATCGAACAGAACGCGATATCTCACTCATCCGATGTCCGTTTGACCCTGTTCGAAGTGTGTTGGGTTCATGATGATGAGATCTACACAAATGTTTGTTTTGAGGCAATTCTAAACACTTTCAGTTTTGGGCTAAATTTTGACCCCTGGTCCAGATTCTGATCACGCCTTCCCACTGAAAGGCTTTTGGATCCACAAAAGTTGATGATTATCTGTCTGAGCTTCAATACTCTTTTGCTTCCAAGTTCTATCAACTGATTCTACTTGAAAGTCTTTTTGACAATCACCTGGATACCTTGACATGCCTTGCACTGCAACTGGCTATGTACCTCAACCACTATCCTCTAGCTGCTGCTGACCCACTGTTCTCCTTGTGTTTGAAAGACTAACAACCTTCATGGACATCAACTACTCTTGAAGGAAAATTCTCTCCTTCCTATATTCTCACATCTCTTGCACCATATTTATCATGGTTACAAATGCATTCAACATATCTTTGTCAAATAACTTGGTTAATGAAGATGTATTAGAACTATCAATGTTTGAAGCTTCCTCCATCCTTGCAACATATTAAACTTCAACACAAAACTTGCACAACAATACCAACAGCTAAATCTCTATCTATCAATGGCAATCACATGAGCAAAAATATGCTCTGATACCTCCTGATCTAAAAATAGGGGGCTGACTTGTTATGCTATGCAAGCACCCTCTACTCCATTAAAATAAACTTCAGGACCTTGCTCTATGTCAAAGTTGCGCAAGAGGTTTTATGTGTCAAGTTTAGGATTCTTTTATGTGTGTATGTGTGAGGTTCTTTGAAAGGTTAAATATGTAGTTTAAAGAATACAACAACAAATATAACATGCAGCAAGTAATAACCAACAAACACTCACAACAAGAACAACATGATAAATGCGTTCACCCCCAACCGGGCTACATCTCCTTGAGCCTCCATCAATGGACTAGGCTCTCTGGGATTAGTTTGTCAAATATTCTTTTAAAATATGCTGCTCAACTCCAATGGATTTACTGACTGTACCATTGGGTTCATAATACATAAAAACCCCAAAAATGACTATTAGATCTCTGAAAACAGACCATGGCTCATCCGGGCATGACCTCTTCTACATGTGGCCTTGAGCTTCCCTGATCTTCCTTGTGGAAAAAACACCTGTAAAAGTCCTCAAATGCCTCTGAAACCTATCCCAATGTGTTCAGAGCATAACAATTAGTCAAAAATGACTATTCAGTCACAAAAAATAGACTTGGGCTCATCTGAGCATGTCTTCCTTCAATGGTGGCCCTAAGCTCCCTAGAGCTCCTGAAACTTCAAGGTATAAAAACCTGCAAAATAAGTCTCCAAATGCCTTTGAAAATAGTTCCAATGGATTCAGAACGTCTAAAAACCCCTAGCTGGGCTTTTTCGGCACCTCATTTGGCCAAAAATTGAAGAAGTTAGGCCTCCTTCCATTTTCCTCCTTCAAGCTTGTTGTCTCTGGTTCGCCAAAACGCACCTCCTGTGTGAGTCACCTGGCTTCTTGGCATTTCCCGTGCCTAAACCCAGCACATGCGCACATATACACAAAATTTTCCACTATGTCGCACCATTAGCAAAACTAAGCCCCCAAAGGCGAAGGTGTTGGGTGCATGGGGGGCCATATGGCCACTTCCCAGCGTGAAATAAGGGCTCGTTTTCAAGAATAATCCTGGACGCGCCAAGTGTCGGGCGCGTGGACTATCCGTTTGAAACCGCATGCTCCATTGGGTGGTCGCATGGGAAGTGCACATGTAAACGGGGGCTGGGGCTAAGTCCCAACCCCGAACCCGCCAAAACTCACCATAGTGTAAACTTAAATTTAATGCGTTTTTTTATATGGTAAGTAACAACGTGTGGGCGCTGTTGAACGCCCATTTTTCACCGGTGGTCAACTCATGTGCCATGAAGATATGCATCGTGAGATGCCATGTTGTCGAAGACTTTTGGTTCTATGGGCTGTGTTCGACCCAACACTTATTTTTGTAATTGGAATTTCCGCACCCCTGCGTGGGTTAATAATGTAATAGGTCTGCTTTAGTCATGTCTAGGTCAGTGACCTTGGGATCGGTTCACTGGGAGATTTCCTTTCACCGAGGGTTTTTTTTCCTCAGGTTATCAGTTGGGCTTTTCAGCCTTACTGATTTCCCTTGAGTTTTTCCCTCTCACTTTGCATATGTCCTCCAAAGTGGTGAACGACGTTCTAGTGGGCTTATGTTTTGGTAACTATATAGGGAATTCATTGTAAATGACCATGCAAGACATCATAGAAAGTTTCGCGGAATTCCGTCGAGTCTAAGTTAGTTTTTTTTTTTAATTGATTAATTTTTAATTAAATTTCCCTAAGTTTTGAGGTTTTATTATTTAATTAATTAATTAATTAATTATTTTTGAGCAATAATTGTAAAACCTGGATCCTTGGACTTTTGATAGGGGTATTTGTGGTCGAAAGAAATGGAATATCACCCCCTACATCCATGGACCAAGTTTCATCTCAGTCGGACAACTTTAGCCATGGGTTAGTCCACCCGGAGTGTCAGTCAGTCTAAAACAACAATTTTAATTGCTAAAGTCCAAA
>JZKD02S1742707.1:426598-440985 GCA_000966675.3 Picea glauca
ATACAATTACCGACTTGATTAATCCTCAATGGGAATTAATCTAATAATAAAAATAATAATAATGACATGATTAATCCACAATGGGGATTTAATCCAATAACAAAATAATAAGAATTCTCTTCGCAGTTACATTATTTCAACAAAAGTTGTGCAAGAAGTTTTATGTGTCAAGTTTAGGCTTCTTTTATGTGTGTATGTGTGAGGTTCTTTGAAAGGTTAAATATGTAGTTTAAAGAATACAACAACAAATATAACATGCAACAAGTAATAACCAACAAACACTCACAACAAGAACAACATGATAAAGGAGTTCACCCCCAACTAGGCTACATCTCGTTGAGCCTCCATCAATCGACTAGGTTCTCTGGGATTAGTTTGTCAAAGATTATTTTACAAGCTACTTCTCAACTCCAATGGATTTACTGACTATACCATTGGGTTAAGAATACATAAAAACCCCAAAAATGACTATTAGATCTCTAAAAACGGACCATGGCTCATCCGGGCATGACCTCTTCTACATGTGGCCTTGAGCTTCCCTGAGCTTCCTTGTGGAAAAAACACCTGTAAAAGTCCTCAAATTCCTATGAAACCTATCCCAATGTGTTCAAAGCATAATAATTAGTCAAAAATGACTATTCAGTCACAAAAAATAGACTTGGGCTCATTTGAGCATGGCCTCCTTCAATGGTGGCCCTAAGCTCTCTGGAGCTCTTGAAACTTCAAGGTAGAAAAACCTGCAAAATAAGTCTCCAAATTCCTTTGAAAACAGTGCCGATGGATTCAGAACATCCAAAAACCCCTAGTTGGGCATTTTCGGCACCTCATTTGGCCAAAAATTGAAGAAGTTAGGCCTCCTGCCATTTTCCTCCTTCAAGCTTGTTGTCTCTGGTTCACCAAAACGCACCTCCTGTGTGAGTCACCTGGCTTCTAGGCGTTTCCCGTGCCTAAACCCAGTACATGTGCAGATCTCCACAAAACATGCCAATATGTCGCACCGTTAGCAAAACTAAGACCCCAAAGGTGGAGGTGTTGGGCGAATGGGGAGCCATATGGCCACGTCCCAGCGCGAAATAAGGGCCCGTTAGCAAGAATGAACCTGGATGCGCCAAGTGTCGGGTGCGTGGACTATATTTTTGAAACCGCGTGCTCCATTGGGTGGTCACATGGGAGGTGCACATGTAAACGGGGGCTAGGGCTAAGCCCCAACCCCGAACCTGCCAAAACTCACCATAGTGTAAACTTAAATTTAATGCGATTTGTTATATGATAAGTAACAACGTGTGGGCACATTGGCAGCCTAGCCTTAGCCAAGACTTTACACTGTAGGGGAGGTCTGGGGTTCGATCCCCATAGACTCCATCAAATTTTAACTTGCCATAACCATGGTGCCACGTGGCAGCCCACGTCATGTGGCGGCCACATGGCACCACTCCATTAGCCAAAAAATTGCCAACTATATGCCACATGTCAAAAATATATTCATCCATGTGTATGCAAAATAGCACTGACACGTCACCTGCCAACTCAGCGTACGGTCATGACACGTAGGCTGTACGGACTGTACATTCAGCATTTTTTTTCCCTATTTGGCAAATCGAACAGAACGCGATATCTCACTCATCCGATGTCCGTTTAACCCCGTTCAAAGTGTGTTGGGTTCGTGACGATGAGGGATACACATATGTTCATTTTGAGGCAATTCCGAACACTTTCATTTTTGCACTAAATTTTGACCCCTGGTCCAGATTCTGATCACTTGCTGATCCTTTTAAATTTTCCACAGGTGCAGTGGGCCCAATTATTTCCAAAGGAGTAGCAAACAATGGAAGAGGCATTATAGCTCCCTCCAATTCTTTGATTCACTCCTTTAACTTGACGCTCTCCGCTTCAAGGCCACTAATAGAGTTGTCTAGAGCATGTCCAATTGCTCGGTGTATCTGGGAGATCTGGGAAGGATGCATGTTCTGTAGGTTCATCTCTGAACGAGATTTCCATTTCTTATTATTTACATCTCTCTTTTCAATAACCGATTTTTTGGATTCGACGTAAAAAACAACGCTTTGAAATGCAAAAGACTCTTCTTCGTCCAAGCTATCGGTACCAATTATTTCCATCTCAGGATTATGTAGAACAATATTATATAGATGGTCTTCATTAGAGAACATTTTTTCAATGTCAATTTCTAGTTCCATATCTTCGAGGGACATATCGTGGATATCAATTTCTCCCCTCGGTCCCTCCTGTTCTTGAACTATTGTTTTTTCGGTTTTTGCTCGCGAAAAGTTTGTGAGAAATTTCAATTTTTTCGGAGGGAGGGTTCTTATCTCCTCCTCTGCTTGAAGAACTGTGTGTGAATTTCTTGCTTGGGTAGGCCGTTGGAGTGCTGCTCTGAGATGCTGTAGTCTTGGGTGTGGCGGTTGGGGATTGGGCACTTTTCTCACCCGGGCCTTTTCATTTATGCTTATACAAATCATTGGTGCTGAGTATTGTCTCCAAGTTTCTAGTGTCACGAGGAGGAATTCCTAAGGCGTTATCTTCGTCTTCATTCAAGATAGTGTCAGTGAAAGAACTGTTGAAAACGACAACCAATAGGTGTTCCACAAAAATACCATCAAGGTCGAACCCTTTTACTTTTTCAACACATTTAAAATTGAAGCTATGGAAGTGGCCCGCGAAACCATCAATCTTGTTCATATTCGTGACTATGAAATCCCCAACTTTCCAAGGCAAAAGGATGAATTTTTTTTTTCTCTTTTCATGGAAAAAATGCAACTAGTAGGTGTACTCCCTTGCTATTTCAGCGAAAAACACCGTACCGGATATGTGACATGGAAGGAAACAAGGATTTTGTTTGGATCTAAAAATCCTTATAACATTATAGTTCTCCATTTATTCTAGTGTTCCCTTCCTATCCAGGAACTTGGTCGCCTGGTCAGACAATCGGGGAAAATCCTTTCCAATTATCAATCCTTTAAAAACTGAAACAAAATCATTAAAGACTACATAAAAATGTTGGGAGGCACCACGTCTCCATAATATCTGGTACCAGAAGGTTACTGGGTCAAATTCAAAGTTTACCTTCTTACACATACATAATCCAGGGAATGGACAACAATGCGCTACCACGAAAATTAAATAAGATGACATCAATAATTTCTTCTGCCTTGTGTATTGCAATAACCGGGAGGAGATTTCAATGGAAATCAACTTGCCCCAATGGAATATGGCTTGTTCCTTCACCTTAAAATATAAAATATATAGAATCATCTGAGAGATGCTGGCTGTACTTTCTTGTTCTGTTATCCTCGTGAAAAGCCATGCAATTTCCCAGAAAGGGTTTTTAAATGCACTAACCTGTAATCTGGTCATGTCCCCGGGATCGACCGCTGGGTTCTCTAAGAACTCTAGCAAGAGGTCCAATTCATTATCATGCTTCTTTAAGAATTCTCTACAATTCTCACCCTTGAAAGTAGGTGTTGGGTCGGGAAGTCTTAACATCTTTCGAAATACTTGAGGCGATAGGGAGACTCGTGAATGGTCCCACAACTGGATAATCCGCTGGTTCAGATTATAGTTTTTGGCGCAACAGGTGACCAACTCCTTTTAGTCAAAAAATTCGGAGACACAACCTGCTCGTGCAATTCCAGATGTCCATATGACTTCCTTTTGGGTAGAAGGAGACGAGTAGTAGTCATAAGCTCTGGACCACTGAAAACTCTGGTCCTCGCGCCCAAAAATATTCAGGGTATCTCCACATAAATGTTGTCGAGTTGCAGCCATAAGGTGATGAGAACATTCCTTTGCTCCTGATAGTATTTAAAATGAACGCTGGAGCTCGACAACATAATAATAATCTCTCGTAAATAATATGATAATATGATAATATAATCTCCCGTAAATCTTAATTTAATGCGTTTTAATGGAGATGTCCTTGACCTTTTTGCCTATTAATTCCAATCTTTTCGATGTGTCTGGTGAGTTGTCATTAATAAAGGCATAATTAATGTGCATTGGGAAGCATGTGAACGTGGTGGGGATGGACAAGAGAAAAAATGCTTCGAAACATTTGTGAACCTGGGAGCCCAGGAACCTGCAAATATGTGACAATAGGAGGTGAATAATCGACTAAGTATGGAAAGGCAGTGTATAATGCTTAAAAAAACTAAAGTAAATAACAAATTTTCCGAGCTCAAGATCCACACAAAAAAAATTAATTTAGATGCCATAATATTGACCTTTTCCAATTCGATAATAAGAAGGTTTAGTTGATGGATCCAAATATTTCTCAGTTCAGGCGACTGGGGTGTATGTGGGGTGCTTGTGAGAAAATATAATGTTTTGATGAAGATTTGTTTGTATTTCTACATGTGACAGTAATTGTGTGATGGTATTTAGAATGAACACTGGAGGATGGTAATATAATCTCCCGTAAATATTGGTTTAATGTATTTTAATGGGAGATGTCCTCGAGCTTTTTGCTCATTAATGCCAATCTTTTCAAACCTGTGTGGTGAATTGTCACTAATAAAAGTGTAATCAATTTGCATTTGGAGAGTGTGTGAAGGTGGAGAGGAAATTGACTAAGTATGAAAAGGCGGGGCAGTCAGACGGACCCAGACAGACTCATCGTAGGTAGAGTGAAGCTTGCGAGTTCGAGGAGTCTAGGTCGAATTGTAGAAAATGGAAGTTTTGGGTGCAAGATGTATATCACGGAACATGGGGCATGAGAGTTCGATAGCACCAATCTGGGAACTTGCGGCCATAAACATTAACTATGGAAAAAACGTTGTCAGCTATGTAATATACATGGAGCTCGACAAAATCAGGTTCAAGTTAAAAGATAATTTGTTTATATTTACTTAAACACTGTTCATATTATTTTATTTTATTAGTATTTTTTGTGGCCCAAATGCAAACCATGTTCAAATTTGAAGGGTGGATTAACATTTTCATATGCAAGCATATTCTCAAATATGCCAAGCTGTAATATATGCACAATACTAAAGAGGGGCATCCTGTCAACACCTTTGTAGATGACAGTGGGCTAGCACAATATTGCATTCTTGCTACGATGATGCCTTAAAAAAACTAAAATAACCAAATTTTTTTTGCCAATTCAAGATTGACACAAAAAATTCATCAGATTCCATAATATTCCCCATTAATGCATTTTAATTGGAGATGTCCTCGATCTTTCCGCTTATTAATGCCAATCTTTTCGAACATCTGTGGTGAGTTGTCACTAGTAAAAGCATAATTAATGTGCATTGGGAAGGGGCGAAGGTGGCGGGGATGGAGGGGAGCGAAAAATGATTTGATACTTTTGTGAACCTGGGAGTCTGTGAACCCGCGAAACTTTGAAGAATTGACTAAGTATGGAAAGGCGGGGCGGTCATCCGGAGTCATCGTAGGTAGAGTGAGGCTTGCGAATTCGAGTAGTCTAAGGTCGAATTGTAGATCACCCAAGTTTCGGGTGCAAGATGTATACTCTGAACATGGGGCATGAGAGTTCGATAACGCCTACCCGGGAACCCACACTCATAAAATTGGCTAAGTATGGAAATGAACAACGTTCGGTCAGATTTGTGATGTGAAGATATAGATGGATATAGGATTTCTCAATCCGCCACCTGGGAACCCGCGAGCATAGAAATGCGACTAAGTATAGAACCAGAAACGGGAAACAAAAGGGAAGAAGAAAAAGGGAAAAATTGGTAAGTATAGAAGAGGAAAAAGAAAGGGAGCAAAGAAATTTATGCGTCACACAAGAACAATTAGTCTGATAATTATCAAGCGATAGAAACACATCAACTATGGGAAAAACATTCTCAACCATGAAATATAGCTGGAGCTCAACAAACCCTGGTTCAAGTCCAAAGAGATGTTGTTTATATCTATTTCAACAAGCTTGTAGGTAGAGTGAGGCTTGCGAATTCGAGGAGTCCGGGGTAGAATTGTAGATCACCGAATTTTTCGCTGCAAGATGTATACCCCGAACACAGAGCATGAGAGTTCGATAGGGCCTAGCCGGGAACCCGCGACCATAAAATTGGCTAAGTATGGAAACAGATGACGGTCGGTCAGACTCATGATGTGAAGATATAGATGGATATAGAATTTCTCACTCCGCAACCCCGGGAACCCGTGAGCATAGATATACGACTAAGTATAGAACCAAAAACGGATAATAGAGGGGAAGAAGAAAAGGGAAAAATGGGCAAGTATAGAAGAGGAAAAAGAAAGGGAGCAAAGCACTTTATGCGTCACACAACAACACTTGGTATTAAGTATGGAAAGATGGGGTAGTCAGATAGAGTCATCATAGGTAGAGTGAGGCTTGCAAGTTTGAGGAGTCTGGGTTCAAATTGTAGATCACCAAAGTTTTGGGGTGCAATATGTATACCTGAACACGGGGCATGAGAGTTCGATAGCGCCTACGCATGAATCCGCGGCCATAAAATTGGCCAAGTATGGAAATGAACAACGGTCGGTTAGACTCGTGATGTAAAGATATAGATGGATATAAAATTTCTCACTCTGCCACCCTGGGAACCCGCGAGCATAGATATGTGACTAAGTATAGAACCATAAACGGATAATAGAGGGAAAGTAGAAAAGGGAAAAATGGGTAAGTATAGAAGAGGAAAAGAAAGGGAGCAAAGAACTTTATGCCTCACACAACAACACTTAGTCTGATAATTATCAAGCGATAAAAACACATCAACTATTGGAGAAACATTCTCAGCCATCGAATATAGTTGGAGCTCAATAGACCTTGGTTCAAGATAAAATAGATGTTGTTTATATCTATCTCAACAAGCAATAGACAAAATATATGACTTGGCATTCTTATATGCAAGCATTTAGATGGAGTCATCATAGGTAGAGTGAGGCTTGGGAGTTCGAGGAGTCTGGGGTCGAATTGTAGATCACCAAATTTTTAGGTGCAATATGTATACTCTGAACACGGGGCATGAGAGTTCAATAGCGCCTACGCGGGAACCCGTGCCCATAAAATTGGCTAAGTATGGAAATGAACAACGGTCGGTTGGACTCACAATGTGAAGATATAGATGTATATAGAATTTCTCACTCGGCCACCCTAGGAACCCACGAGCATAGATATGCGACTAAGTATAGAACCAAAAATGAATAATATAGGGGAAGAAGAAAAGGGAAAAACGGGTAAGTATAGAAGAGGAAAAAGAAAGGAAGCAAAGAACTGTATGCCTCACACAACAACACTTAGTTTGATAATTATCAAGCGATAGAAACACATCAACTATGGGAAAAACATTCTCAACCATGAAATATATCTGGAGCTCAACAAACCCTGGTTCAAGTTAAAAGAGATGTTGTTTATATCTATTTCAACAAGCAATAAAAAAAATATATGATTTGGCATTCTTACATGCAAGCATATTCTAAAATATGACATGCTTCAATATATGCACAAATTAGATAACATATGCAGATCAGAGTTTTGTAACCATACCTCTTAGTCTCTGGACCTTGTACTATGATGGAGGTTTCACTTCTACTTGTCGATAGTTCTTGTGAACTAAAAAACATGTGGTGTAAACGACATAAACATATTTACCATGGCATAGTAGAATAAATAAGTGCGCATATTTGTTTCGTAAACAAAACAAGAGCGTAATCTATGAATCCTTACCTTTGACATTGTCGTTGTGTTGATATTTACGACAATTCACTGCTCATGCCCATGTCACTTCTGAAACAATGGCTATGAACATGTGTATATTGTTCATACTCTATATGGATGTGCATTAGGCATACTCATTGTATTTGCTGTGGCACCATTGTAGCCATACATTTTGGAAGATTGTACTCCAGCTTTCTCAGCTGTGGCACATAAGGCTCCATCCTCGTGTTCAATTACTATGTTCTTTTTTCAATGTAGCAATACATAGAATATAATGGACATGAAGGCAAGTTGCTACGTAGGAACACTGAAAAAAAGATGGAGTACAAATTTATTTATTTCAAGGTAGCGACACATAAAATACAATTGACATGAAGAAAAGTTAATATACAGGAAGATATGCAGTATCTAAGGAAAAAAAACAGAAGAGCTGCAAACCAATGGAATAAATATAGGTAGAGTAAATGAAAAACAATTGGATATGGAATACAGGTAGAAGTATGCACCTTTGTATGTATTCTTCTACATTTCTAGTTAAGAGTTCTTTTCCTGTTTGTTTCAATGAAGGAAAGTACAAAATAAAATGAACATGAACGTAAGTTGATATGTAAGGAAAAAACAAGGAATATGTACATACAATAAATAAACTAGAATAAAAGGAATAGAGTAACAAATAGTGTTAGAATAATGTACCATTTTTTTTTTCTTCATCCATGTATGTGTATATAAAAAAAATTGTGTAAATTTTTTTGTGTGTCCAAAATCAATTACAAACCAAGAAAAATTAAGAAGTTGGATAACTTGGTTTTGTGTGACAAGGTAGACAGATATGCTTTGAGACATAGAAATATGATTTTGCAATATGTTTGATGTATATTTCATAATTCAAGTGCAATACCAATTGTATCGTGATCATACCAGTATGTGTCTAAGATATAGACGTTGTATTGAGAAATGGGTTCATTTGACCATACATGGTCAATAAGTGCATTTTGTACATGGTTTATCTTATCCAAAAGAAAACAGAGACTGTATTTGCACATTGTTTAAGGATAAATTCGTGAGTGCGGACACAGACCAATCTCCCCAGATCCACCTGGATCTGGAACAAAACGTGACAAAATACTACTCTTTCCCTAGATCTAGCTATTGAACGANCTTCAGCAGGTGCAATTTCGACAATCTTGTCTTGCAAGTCATGAATGCGCTGTGAGTCAGTGAATCCATCTATCAATGTTTCAACAGGTCTTTCATTTTCCAATTCATCGCTTGTATCAAATTCACTAGCAATCTTGAAAGTTTGTGCAGAGCTGTCATCCCCTTCTCCAAGAACACTGTTCCAATTCTCATTTATACAAATGTTCTGTGCTTTGTACAGGGCCCTGGAACATAATTCTTTTAATGCTTTCATGAAAACATGCACACACACTTTACCTGTCTGGTATGCATTCTTGTATTGCAAGCGTCTTTTGAGAGCTACATCAGTTGTCATTGTATTGCTAATGAATTGTGGCAAGGATTTTGTACAACATCTAGTTGGACATGAACATTAATAATTGATCCTTTTAAGCCCATTTGGGGTCGTTTATAGTCCTAGGGTCTGATTTGTGCAAGTTCAATTCACAGAGACACAAGTCTCTCTTCAAGTTCTGTAAGTGTACTTACAACTGGTAGTGGTGTATTACATCTTATTTGGCCAAGCGTTGCAAAGTGTGGCAGTTTTCCATTTTCAATGATCGTTTGCATGGAAGAAAAATATTGCCACTGGAAAATGTTCTATCATTTAGTGTCAAGCTGAGGTATTCTTCTTCCAAATCAGGCGTGAAAGACTTAGTGTTTTTTGGGAAATTCAATTGATCGCAAATTGCACATGCAACGGAAGGAGTGTCTTTAATTTGTTTCATATAGATATGTTTTGCATCTTTCTTCCCTAGACAAGCATGCGTAGAAAGTGTTTGTTGGTTTTCATTGCTAGCAGTGCATGGTGTTGGCTCTAGCCCACAAAATGTGATTTTTTCCTCTCGATCAGTACCATGACCATTGTGGGATATGTGGTTGTACTTGTTTCTCTCACGTATCTGTTTTTTCAACATGTGGTAGGTTAACTTATGGTTTCCACTGGAAACTAGTTTCACTTGTTGACAAGCCATGTTGGAGGTGGAATTGACATTTCTTATGAGCATTGCATCCTCAACATCTCGATGGTGCAAACTGTGATTTTCTTTTTCATTCGACATGTGATGTTTGTGTTCAACAAAAAAATAAAAAAATGTGATTGTGTTGTGCACAAACATTTTTTTTTAGGTTGTGATATGTGAGTTTCTGTCTAGAAGGAAAAGTAAAAATGCATTTTTTTCTCTCACGTATGATCTTTTTCAAGTTGTGATAAGTTAGTCTATGTCTTTTGTTCAAGGTATGTATGACCTCATGACAAATGGGATGAGTTTCATTCTGATTAAACAACATGCGACACTTATGCAGATTCGTTGTTGTTTGGGTGGCATGGACACTGGATCATGAACTGGTATTATTTCTTATACTACCAATGTATTTTTTTCTCTCACGTATGACCTTTTTCAAGTTGTGATAAGTTAGTCTACTTTTTTTGTTTAATCTCTGTATGGACTTATCACAACTGGGACGAGTTTCATTCTCATTAAATAGCATGCAATGCTTATGCAGATTCAATGCGGTTTGGGTGGCATGGACAATGGACCCTGAACTCATAGTATTTCTCATCAAAGGTTGATAATGGGTATGTGGTGTATCTGATTTCAACGACATGATGTCAATTGTTCGATCGTAGTTTGAATCAATACAGTAGGAATGGACAGTACCATCCGACAGGGCCGACCAGACCTGGATATTTACTCTGAATATGATAGATAACCATTGCAAACAGAATCTGCCACCCTCTACATTTCCTTTCTCATATGGAAGTGCCATGTTTACAAGGTATTGTTGCCAACTTCCAATTATCGACATACTTTCTAGGAGATATGGTAAAAGGTGTTGATGCAAGCAGTTAAAATCCTGTTGGCTGCCGCCTATAATTGCATTGCAAAAGGATTGTACAGTGTAAAGACACAACGAGTGCACATCAAACTCTGTTGCTACCAAATAGAAAATTGCATTGAACAGACTATCTCCATAACTAGATGCAATAGTTGTCGCTATGTGCAAGCCATGGGAGTGTATATGATGCATAATTCATTTCCAATGCAATTCAAGGTCTTTGAAAATGAGGGACAAGTAAATATGAGGTCCTCCAAGATTGCATATGGATAATTTTCTATAGAGTAGTGGTTCATAATGACCACTGACAGGATTGACATCATGGAACAAGATGCAATATGGATCCCTAGATGCAGTTTTGTTGAATAGTAGATATCTTGTTTTTCTTGTCAATGACCATATTCCAATTGATATATTCAGCCACTTGGAAAACCACAGTATACAAAATGTATCTCCCCAAAATCCCCTCTCATGTGCAGACAGAGTTGCAGATGTAGACAAACACATCTTTGAAAAATACGTAGTGACATCATGTATTCCATGCAATTGGCAAAGAAAATCAGATGCCAATTCATATTGATCTGACTCTAATGCCTCAACGTCGCCATTTTCTAAACAACCCAAGAAATAATCTATCAATCCATTGCACAGGTCGTTCGAGGAATAACATAAATGCAATAGAACTTGAAATGCATCGAAGAGGCAATCGACCACAGTATACGAGAATGCATCCAATCTAAAAATCCCATTGCTATGAAATACCTGGTCAATGTTGTCATGCACAATGGAGTATGTATCTATTTCATAGGACTCAACATCTATTACTTGCTTCATCTCTTAAGTTGTCATTTTCAAGATGTTTCTTAGCTATATTAAGATAATATGCAAATAGAGAAAAAAAGAAAAATGAAAACTATAAGTGCGGAATTGCATACCAATTCCGCTATGTATCCTTCAACCTTCTTCCTGTCAAATTCAATCCCCCTAGTCACTACAACATATGACAAAACAAACGTATAGTGAACAGTGAACCAAACAAAAGAGACAACACAAATGAAATAACACTATAAACTTGCTTAGCACAAAGACCGAGTATTCAAAGCATATAATTTTTAACCTATTCCACGTGTGCATCCTATAAACGTTTCAGTGGCATAAGATGCTTTGCAAGACATAAAGGAAAACATAAAACCAATAGGTAAATGAGGTTTTTGATTCATAGAATAGAAGCATGCCCTATCACAAGGTCCTAACAGATGCTTGCTCCGTAATGACAACTTTGAATTCATTTTGTAAACCCCCTTGCATTGCTATTTTCGAAAAAACTATGGTACGATATCCAAGACGTGGAAGTTGGCATATGTGATTGGAAGGGAACAACTTGGAAAAAATGCACCAAACGTATGGTTTCCAAGAACATAAAATATGAGGAGAACAATTGATTTCCTTTTTTATATGTCACTGTGGCTGCAACAGATGTGGGTTCTGTGTCCAACATGGACATTCAAAGGGGAACAAGACATTTTGGAAGGGAACAAACTGGGAGAAATGCACCAAACGTATGGTTTTCATGACCAGAAAAATGAGGAGAAAAATTTGATTTTCTTTTTTATATGTCACTATGGCTGCGACATAGGTGGGTTCTGTATAGAAAATTGACGTTCAAGAACAAGGACAAGGCAACAACACACTACTATTTCTCTGTTCGTAGCAGTCACACAAAAAGATGTTATGCAAGAGGATTTTGACTCAGGGATTCCTATATTGAACATTCTTGCTTGCAAGATGCAAATAGTAAACAACAAATAAGGAATAGCAACGAAACCATGGCACTAAAACTTACCCGTGAATGAGGAACGATAGAAGCGCAACTCCAAACTGCACAAATTGCAACAACATGTCGAACTGCGGATGCAAGACCCCAACCTTGCAAAGTTGAAGCAAACAAGAGAAAGCAACAAAAAACAAACCAATGAGCAAGCACCAAGAGGTCCAACTGCAGCTGTAGTGCCTCAACTTTGCAAAGTTGAATCAAACAACAATAAGCAACACCGAACGAACCAACGACAAACATCAACGAGTGAACCAGTAATGCAAGTGAAGAACAATATTGCCCAAATTCACTTCAGGCAAGACTGTATCCAAAAATCAGAGGAAAATGTATTGTAACACGCATGTTGAGTAAACATTTAAGGCTGTGAGGCCTGTTAGGCAAACACTTAAGGCTGTCAGAACCGTCGAAGGGCCTCACGTTGTGCAAACATTTAAGAAAGAATGTAGTGTGCCATGCCTATTTACGTACATAATAATGAAAATGCCTCTCTAAGTACGTAATAATACAAATAATAATAATAATAATAATAATAACAATAGTTCAAACAATGGAAACTATGCAAATTTTTTTTACTCAAAGGACAAAGTAATATGAAGTCAACTAATAAAAAACTGACTATCCATGCTCAAAACTTTGGATATCTAAACATTTCAATATGAATAGTACAAATTCAAAAAGACCGTAGATGATAAAAACTTTGGATATGCCAACATATAAAATATTGAGAATAGCGACGCTGACAATAAGACCTCAAATCTATTATCCAATGAGATCATGACATATAATTTTTTTTTTTTATTATATAAAAAATAATGTTTTTAGTTCTCTAGTTTGAACAATAAAGATTATGCAAAAATTTGTAGTCAAATGACAAACTAATATGAAGTCAACGGATTATCGATTGCTATAATCCCTCTACACTTTCAGTAGGGACTAATAAGTGAATATCAATTTCAATTACCATATACACTAAAACCATAAAATGCAGAGTAGGTAGATCTAAATTATTAAATTGAAACAAATAAAATTTACAAGTTTGAAATTGTACACGTGAGAAATCTCCTCATGTATGTGTAAGTCCCAATGTCTAAACTTTGAAAATGCTTAGAAAACCTAACATACATGTGTAAGTCCCAATGTTTGTACTTTAAAATAATATGCCACCCACGAGAGAAATCTCTACTGCACCATAAAATAAAAAGCTTTCATTCATGCTCCTCATGTATGTGCAAGTCCCAATTTCTACCATTTCGAAATGCCTACAAAACATGCCAATTATTCCAATGTGCCCTCTTTCCAACCACTAGTCAACTTTGTTCAAAGATGCCATGAATGTTGAATTCATGCCATGGTTGAATAACACCTCATGGAAAGCTTTTTTTTCTCCCAATTTTTAATTGGATGTATTTTAGTAGGGTTTAAAGTAATTATTAGATATTTAGAATATAAATATATTTTTTCATACTAAAATGTATAAATAAAATTTAAATGACAATAAAATCAATATAAAGAAGAAATTGAAATACTATTTTTATTTTTATATATAGTATATTTTATTAATAAAAATTATTTTCAATATTATAAATTAAAAAAAAACAAACTAAAAACTATTACAACTATTCATTTCCACAACAACATCATAAAATATATTTTTAATAATAATATAAATATAATAAAAAATTAAAAATTCATTTCCACAACAACATCATAAAATATATTTTTAATAATAATATAAATATAATAAAAAATTAAAATAAAATTTGAGTCCAGAAACCCTCCCATATTTTTAAGGCATGCAAATAGTCTATCGATGAAAAATTTCAGTGCATACAGAAACTATTTGAAAAAATTTCAACGTTGGCCCCATTC
>JZKD02S1742707.1:471245-485363 GCA_000966675.3 Picea glauca
TCTTTCCTTTCACGATATCCAACACTTTATTCTTGGCAAGGATGAGGTCAATTCTTGTCTTCCACGCTCTGAAGTTAGAGGCTCCATCTAACTTGTTCTCAGACTTCATAGAGTTCGTCATGGTTACTTGACTTGGTCAAACCCTAGATTTGACCAGAAATCCAAACTTCACATCTTGGCTTGCTGAGAGTATCAGGAGATACACTAGGCTAGGGTGCACTGATCTGTTCGAAGATTAGGTAAATCTCTTCACTTAAGGTGCTTCAACAAGAGTTTTAGGGTTTCTACAATTGCTCCTGCTAGTAACCCTAGCGACAGTGTCTTGGAAGATGCTTCTGCTAGTAACCCTAGCGACAGTTCCTCAACGAGCTCAATATCCTAGCGACTATGTTTCCTTCCAACGTTTAGAATGAATGAAGGAGGTGTGGGCCCATAACCTATTAGAATATAGAAGAATGTGTGCTCGTTTTACCATTGATGATACCCTCGTCACCCAACCATTGGCCAAAGCCACCCTCCGAGCGCCTTAACCTTGACTGAGAATTACTCCGGAAGTAAACCCTAGGCTAGATAACCAAACAAGGTGTAGCACATCTTCCTCTAAGGATAGCGCACCAACAATAGCTGATCAAATAGTCCAAACCCTAGACAAGAGATAGTCCAAGCCAATATTGGAAACTAGCTGCTGCTGCAGCTACACCTGCAACCCTCCTCCACATGTGCACACCAAACTGGGAACTGCAGTGCGCACCAAACTGGGAACTGCAGTGCGCACCAACTGGGAACTGCAATTTTGAGATGCTGTCAAATGAGAACTGGCACCCTGTATTTATAGTGGTTCTGCCAGATTTACTGGGGCCAACTTCTCCTTCTGGATATGTTTTTGTTTAGTATATTATTATTATTTCTGGCCGACTCCTTCTCTTGGAGGTTAATAACCTAATATTAATTATCTTCTTGAGCCGACAAGACTTCTAGGGTTATTAGCCAACTCATTAGGGTTTTCTCTTTCTTTCCGAAGTCTTCTATTCTCATTAGGTTCACACGTGGAGGTAAATACCTCTTGCAACTACCATAATATTAACAATCCGAGCCATCAAATTTGGTCACATCCACACATGAAAGGCACAGGTCACACTGAAAGCGATGGTGCTGAAAATTATGGGAATGAGAGGAAGTTTCACCTTCGATATGCAAAGGTGGGTCAGATAAGGGAGGATATGTAGCTTGGTGCAGATCATCATAGTGACAGATTCAAGCTGGGTAGTAATGTCTTGTTTGAGTTCCTTGATTGAGGCGACGATGGAGGAATGCATGTTTTTATTGATGGTGAAAATATTGGCACTGAGCTGTCTCACTTCTTGTCGGGTCTCTGTGAAATTAGGGTGCAAGGTATTGAAGTGAGCTTCCAAGTCTTGGCTATGGGTATGGGCCATGATGACGAGGGAACCAAAAAGGGGCGGGTGGGGTCAAAAAATTTGCTGAAAAATGATATGTATGAATGTGATAAGGGAGAAGAGATAAATCCAATGGAATAGGTTTCAAATAATGGTGCCAACAAGATTCAGACTTTTTATTTTATTTTATTTTTTACACCTGCAGAGTTATACTCCGATCTGAAGAATACTGCAGTGATGAAATTCCCAAATGCTTTACCAGGAAGAAATGTGTCGTAATTTGTCAACTCGAATGCTGGAGATATAGTTGCACGACAATAGATCTTGTTTGTTCTGTTTTTTGTTTCCGTCCCCAAAGGCTAGGTATTCAAGGGTTCTACAGACAAGGGTTTTCCCTGTGCTATAGCTTTCTAATATGCATGCAGGGTCTAACAGTAGTGCTCGACCCAATATC
Source organism: Picea glauca (assembly GCA_000966675.3). Lineage (NCBI taxonomy): Eukaryota > Viridiplantae > Streptophyta > Pinopsida > Pinales > Pinaceae > Picea > Picea glauca. The sequence continues at coordinate 473,097 of JZKD02S1742707.1, forward strand.
TCAGGGCACCAACTAAGGAGGCTAGACCGTGCCCTTAGCCGTACTACCCAACTACCTAGGTACTCGAGAGTATCTTCCCATGTGTTTTTCTTTGTGGCACTATAACAGTCAGGTGACCGATCGGTTTATCTATGGAGGGATTCGGGAAATCTAGGCCGATCCATATACAAGTGTTATCTGATGCGCTACCACTCGAAGGGGTACCAACATGGGTTACAAGGGTGGCCAATAGATGTGTTCTTAAGTAAGACTTGTATTTCTTGCGTGTATGAATCCCCGACCGCGAGTTATGCATGTAACAACAGATCTTTGTATCTTAAATATTCTATAATACGTCTCTACCCTAAAAAAGTTTAACCCACAATTTTATGCCGAGGAAGGTGCTTTGATACCACTTGTAATATTCTAGATATAAAAAAGTATGCAGAACAAAAATAAATAACTAGAAATGGCAGATGAAAAACAATATAACTAGAACAACACCACAATAATACCAAAATGATACCAGAATAACACCAGAAAGAGCACTTTGATTACTGAGCACAATGTTCACTTGCCTCTTTGAGGGGGCAACCTCCAGCAGAGCAGAGCTCTATTGTTATAGCAAGATTTGCCTCAACATTGCTATCTTGCACAAAGGGCCTTTTTCCATTTACCTATGCATACTTGTCATCCCTTTTTGATGAATCCAGAGCTAAAAATACATATTTTTCCACATATATGCGCCCTATATACTATACAACATGCATATACGCAGGCTGCTCCACTACAACCAACGTACATTGAGATTTGTGCCAGAAAATAAAAAAATGAAGTCAGGTTTCCATATCACGGCAAAAGATCTCTGATCCTTGGCCTTCCATATAGTGGAAACGTTACGACTTGGCCCTTCAGTTGCATTTTGAAGGCTATACGAACACAATTCCAAGCTATGGAAAAAAGGAGAAAACATTAAACTTTGAGAGAAAAGTTACTCTGGAGAAATTACTTCATATTGAGTCTGCATCCCTTTGTCCCTCAAGTCTGAACACAGTGTTCAACCCCCAAGCTCTTTCCCTATTGTTGATAGAACCTCATTGTCTCTTTTCTATGAGCTTGTCTTTGGTGGAGGATTGAAGTGGTGGAGGCCCAGTTGGAAGGAACTTGGTTTCTTGGTTTCAAACCGTGCTGACACAGAAGTCTGTAATGTTTTCGCTTTTGCTCATCATTTATTAATAGAAATACTCCTTTCCTGTCCAATTGGTATTGTGCAAATATATGATTATTATCCATGGGTGTATTTGTAATGTTCATTAATGGAGTATGCTATCTAATGTGCTAACCCCTTTATATTATCACTATATACTTGCTCTACTTGTTTGTTGAGAAATTGTTGTAGGTACAAAGCTTTGGGTCAAAGTACTCAACAGTGGAACATCATCAAATGTTGGAAGGAGGTAGGCTTCTTTCTTATCTCGCTTGCACATTGGTTTATATAGCATATGTTGGAATTGATTAGATTTCTGTAGTCATACCTGTCTATTGTGGTTTACCCTGGCCATAGAGAGTTTTTCCCTCGTAACAAAATTGGCGACTCCACTGGGGAGAGATCTTATTTCTAAGGGTTGAAGTACTTTTTCTCCTTGCATTGTTTTTTTTCTTTTGTGTTTCTTGTCGTATCAATTTTTGACAGATTCTGTTCACTCTGGGTCTGAGTTTTCATCCTTTTTCACTTGCCTGGTCTTGTTTTCAAGCATGTACACACCTTTTTCCTTGACAATCGCGTATACACGCGTGCTGTCTCACTGCAAGCTGCATATATATGCACTGTTTGCCTGAACAATCACGTATACCATTTTTCCTTGCTTGTTTTCTTGGTTTTGTGGTTGCTGGGTGGGATTTGATGATTGTTGAGACTTCTTAGGTCTCTGTAGTGCCTGTTGAGCTTCTCTGGGTTAATAAGAAACCTTTTTGGAGTTGAATTTTTGGGCATAGTCTTTCTCATCGTTTTTCATTTTTGATTTTTCCTTGAACTCTAGGATGTTGCTTGGCTGCTTGATATTCTGCTTGAGTCATTTCGTTTATACACAGTAGAATTTTTATATCAGGTTGCTTTTCAGTCCGTGCATTTTCTTTTTAATATATTGAAAATACACAAAAATAGGCATTTTACATTGCTTGACATTTTTGTCTGCTGAATCTTTATCATTAGCTTAGTGCATTTAGTGAAAGATTGCATTTTACTTCTGAATTGTAGAGTTGAAATTGAAAATTGCACTGTTTTTATACGCATATCATTCACTGAAAAGTTAAAATTAGAATTTGCATTATATTTATATTTATTTTTTTGTAGAGTCATAATATCATGAGTTTCACTTCCGTACCCTTTTGAGTAATCACGACCAATAAAATTTACGCTTTAAACTAAAATTGATTAGTCATGATTTTATTTTTAGGGTGCACAAACTAGTCTAGGATTTAGTGCCTCGGAATAGGATTTTGTGAGTAAACTTATCCAAGGCAATTAAATCAACATATGTGTCTGAGACTGGGAGTTCAGAAGTCCATTGTATAATTGGTAAGATCAGGAGGCTCTGCTCACACCGGAGTTAATCACGAGGTCGCGCGAAGTTAGTTGAAGGGATAACCACCGGATACTCGCCTAGCGTTAGAGATATTTCTGTGGATTTATTCGTATTTGGGGATCTTGCTAGTGCCCATACCTCTGCGAGAGGCGATGTTTTCAAGGTTTCGGGATTTTCTACCCTTCCCATATGGTAATCCAGACTTACGACTGCTCGCCTGTGCATTGGTTATACAATGGTTTATTAGTTGCTGGGATTAGGTATCTCATAGGTTACTTACAAGGGTTATTCTACTTGTACCCTGGGTCAGATAGGGGTCGGACAATACACAACCTTTATGGAAGATTACCTCTCCGGGGGGATCCGACCAACTGGTTGTTAAGCCCATGAGGGCCCCTATAATTGATTATGTTACCTCCAAACTTTAGTGGGGAGTCTCAGGTCCCTCTTTGTTGGCCCTTGGTTATGGAAGCAAGCGAAGATTAAGGGAGAAAATGAAAAATGCGAACTACGCGTAAGACACAGTGAATGATACTGGATCAAAGTGCGAAAAAGAGTAGAAAAGACGAAGCGAAGTAAGAGAAAGCAAGCCTTTGGATGAGGAGATCGATTATGACAGATCAGAAAGGAAGAGGGATCGTGGGCAGCTCAACAAGCGAAAGAAGATGTCAACAAATTCTTTGAAGCACCATGCATGAAGGAAGGGAAGACAGGCTGGCGAAGCCCTGAAAACGCAGGTCAAGTTGACCTAGGGTTTTAGACACCTAGGGTTTTGGTATCTAGGGTTTTGACACTTAGGTTTTAACCTAAGGGTGTCTGAAAACTATTGTAATGTATAAATAAAGGTCTAGAAGACCTGGGATGGGTTGGTGCTAAGTTGGTTGAGAGTTCATTGTTATGGTATGATTGAGTGAATATTACTGTGTGAGAGAGAAGTGCTGAGTGCAAGAGCCTTATGGTATTGTAAGATCTTCAGCTGGGTGCGAAGATCAACCCTGCAACTGGGTGCGCAGGGAGGGGAGAGAAAGAGAGAGAAGAAGAGAAGATCTGCTAACTAAGAGCGGAGATAAGAACTGTATGCTTCCATATTAATATATCATAAAGCACAGTTTTGTGGACGTAGACCTAGGGAGAGGGTGAACCACGTATATCTTGTGTTATGTGTGATTGATACTGTGTTCTCTATCATTTGATATGCTGCTAATGTGATATTGTGTTAGATTTGAAATATAACTTGCACAATAGGTTTAAGGAAGATAAATAATAACTAGGTGACTATGTGTTGTTGCTTTGAATCCACTCTGCATTTCCTCTGGTTGTAGACACATGTGTCCTGCAACCCCATATAGCTACTTCGGGTGAGACTGCATCTGCTTTGTAGGTGTTGCCGAAAGGGCCTGTAGTTAGGGCTTGTTGGTGCGTTGTTGTAGCGTTGAACCCTGTGCCAACACTCTTGGATGAGACATACCTTCTTTAGCGAGGGAGGCCACTCATCCACTTTAGCCCGTTTGCATGCATATTGGCTGTTTGGATTTTTGGTATGCTCTTTGACTACTAGTCATCCTTAGAAGTCTTTTTTGGGTGTCATCATCATGGATAGTGGAGTTTCTTTTTCTCCCTCATTTACTGCTACCCATCCCATGATACCTAATCATTTCATGGGGATGGATCCTTCTGCTTTTTAGAATGGTTTGTAGAACTATAACACTCAGTCCGCACCTTGGGTCACTATTCATTTTTCTGTTGATATGCCTTCACCCATGCAATCCTCTCCCTGGCCCACATATATGAATCCTAACACTGGAACAGGGGGCACCATGGCTCCAATGCCTACTTCTTCATTTGATATGAGTCATGTCCCCATGGGAGGTTGGAACCTCCCCCCTTATGGATCCAATGCTAGCCAATGCTCAGATGGGTGCCTATCCCACTTATTACGCCCCATCCGTGTATCTTTCGTCTGTCATGTCAGTTCCGTCGAACACTTTTTCCATGACAGTCCCTCAAGTACCTCCAGGTATTTCGTATGGGGAAAATCAATTTTACGGTTCGGGCTACCCTCTTTACGGGAAACATATATCATCACTCGAATAATTCTTATCCTACCTCGGTATCTTCGCAGACCTCTGTGATGATGTCTTTCCAAACCTCTTTGGAGCATTTTGGCGTAAACCGCCACCTTTCTGGGTAGGGACAGGGGTTACACTAGGATCCTTCCTGGCCTACAATGTTTCAAAACCAATCTTTCCTTGGACCTTGGCATCAAATGCCACAATACACCTCTAGCCTAGTCACTGTCAGTCATACTGGTACTCCATCACCGACCTCTGCCAGTCACATCGGAGATGGGTTAACATTTTCTACAAATTGTTTCGATAGCTCGCACCCAACCTCTGCCAATTATGTTTGGGGCACCACCCTTTTCACCTCGAGTCACAGCCGTGTCACATCGCCAACCTCTATTCATCATATAGGAGAAGACTCTCTTACCTTTGCCAGTCATGACGAGAGCATGTCACCAACCATTGTAAACAATGCTGGGGGCATAGAGAGGCCTAGATGTCTAAGATGTAAACCTAAATTCCTTTGCAGAACTTGTGAAGGAAGTCATCTTACGTGTTCGTGTCCGATTACTACTGATATACCAGAAGCATGGAGCTCTCCCAAGGGCCCATCAGATTCTGAGACATCTGTGGTTTCCCCACACCCTGTCCCTCCTTCGATCGACATAGTTCTTTCTTCTCCTAACCTCACCCCCGTTGTTGAGTGTGATGTGTCCCCTATCCCTGTTGTCATGCATCCTCTTCAAACTAGAATTGACGAGGGGGTCATACCATTGCAATCTCTGGTCAATCCCACTCTCCTTGTAAAGGGTGATGCAACCTTCAGTCATGTCATCAACATTCCTAATCCTACTCCTTCTGAACGAGAGAGATTTATCCTTCCCTCGAATACTCTCCCTCCAAGTCCTGACGAGGTTCCCTTCGATTGGGACGACCTGATGGGGAATCCCATACCCCCACCTATGTCTTTTCCATTAAGAGACATTATTTGAACCATCACGAAGACTATATACTTCGTTAGCACTTTCTCTTCCTCAACTTGGAGAGATTTGGGTTTTCCCAATCTTTTGTCAGCTATCCGTAAGATACTAACCTTCCGCAGAAGACCAGTACGGGAGCCTTGGCCTCCCCTTTTACATGTTGATTAGAACAACAAAATGAGTCTTAGTTACGCTCTTTTCTGACTCGTCTAAAAAACGAAAAAGATTGCCAAGTGATTTGTCCCTTTCACACTTGTTAAATTGGATTTGAAAGGTCATGAGTCTTAGTTAGGCTCTTTTCTGACTCGTTACCAAAAATAGAAAAGATCGCCAAGTGAACTTGTATTTTTCACACTCGTAAATTGGATTTGAAAAGACTTCTATTTGGCACAAGTTTATCCCTTTTTCACACCAAGTAGACTAAAAAACATAAAAAATGACATTTTTGGTGTTAAGTTGTGATTGCATCTCATGCCCTCACTTGCAGTATTGAGCCTTTAGCCGGTTCTCGCTTTGTGTTATAAACCGTTGCCTAAGCAATTTTTTCATCCTCAACCAAGCAAAGCCTTGTTTATATCCTTCGCAATTTGAAACCCTATACCCCGGAGGGAACATCACCCCGAGTGTCCATATACCGCATGCATTTCTTTGCATTGAGCATAGGTACACTACACTGTTGGAACTAGTTTTGCTTACTTGCGACACTTGTTTCCTCCTATGTATCATAGAATTCATTTGTTATGAAAAAACAATAAAAGACAGGTGGGAAGGGAGTACTATATTATAATTGGAAGCAGTTGTGTCGCCTTGGAACATAGCACAAAGTTATTGAGTCCTTGTGTCATCATAATTTTGGGTTTAGCATGGCCTTAGGAAGCTGATCTCGTTACAGAGTTTTTGTCTACCGACTGGTTACTCTTCCAGTCCCTCTAGAGAACATTATTGATGCCTCCTGCATCAAATAATTACATCATTGAGTCTATGTTGCCGGAGTCTACCACATGTCTCATGTTCTTGTTCAAAGGAATTCTATCAACTTGTGTCGAGCATTCCTCAGAACTCTTGACTTTGCATGTTGGCCATACCCTCAATTTGTCTCAGAATCAAATGATACTATGGCCTTATCATGCCCCCTGGCCCTACTTTCATCATTGGTAGGTCACCTTGAACCCAACAATCGACATTTCATGATTGGTCGTTGACTGGGTGGTTTCCCTTGTGTTTGATGACAAGAAATATATTCACACTTTGGGATTCGTGTAGTTTCTTGGATTCCATTATCCTTATTGGTGGTTTCCTCGCCTTTGTCAACAGTTTTCATCATTGGCTGCTATTCAGAGGGTCTTTTTCGTGTACTTCTTGCATTTGGCACACGCGAAAGACGCACAGGGTCGTTGGTTCGTGAACATGTTCTTCGTCCGATCTCCACCAAATTATGAAGCTCCTGCTTTGTTCCTCATGCGCACTGATGAGAGATGCCTTAATGCTCTCCTTTCAGTGGGTCTCTTTCCATCGACTTCAACTCATTTATTTTGGATATGGGACCTAGAGTTTTATGAGTACCTTGAGACTTGCAGTCATTAATGGCAGACTCTCTTGCCATTGACAGATGGGAATACATCAATGTCTCCTGATCAATGGATTCCTCAGGTGTTCGACATCGACTCCTTTATTCACACTTGTAGGAATGTGCTCGGTGCCTTGATACCTACTTTCATTATTGGTAGGTTGTCTCGTGTTTGTTAATGATATACCTCAATGACCGGTAATCAAACGATGTCTCATTGTGTTCGGCCTCAACTCCTTTATTCACATGATGTAGACTTGCACCTTTGGCGGATGTGTAGAAGACTTGAAGACATCACTATGTGGTCACAGATTTCTTGAGTTGTTGCTTCCTTTTCATTGGACCAACACCTATTTGACTACAATAATCATGAGTCATCGGATTATACTCCATCTTATACAAATATCTTCAGATTAGTTTTGAGACTGGTTCTACTGGGCCTTGTTCGTGATTATGACAACTTTTGGCATATAACCACATTTGTATTTTCCTATTCATGGCCACAAACACTTATTTGGTATATTTTCCACATGGATCTGCATTGTATTCTATTGGAAACCATGTATGTAAAGTCAAAACATAATGTAATGAACAACTAGTCTTTCCAGTTGGGTTTACACCACTCCACTTCTGGGTTATTTATAATGTATTTTGGCCATCGCAGATACTCATTTGATCTCACACATTAGGGAGCATCTGTTATAGCAAGATTTTTCTCACCATTGCTATCTTGCACAGAGGGCCTTTTTCCATTTCCCTATGCAGAATTGTCATCCCTTTTTGATGAATCCAGAGCTAAAAATACATATTTTTCCACATATACGCGCCCTATCTACTATACAACATGCGTATACGCAGGATACTCCACTATAGCCTGCGTACATCGGAATTTGTACCAGAAAATAAAAAAATGAAGTCAATTTTCCATGTCACGACAAGAGATCTCTGATCCTTGGCCTTCCATATACTGGAAACATTCCGACTCGGCCCTTCAGTTGCATTTTGAAGGCTATAAGAACACAATTCCGAGCTATGAAAAAAAGGAGAAAGCATTCAAATTTGAGAGCAAAGTTACTCTGGAGAAATTACTTCATATTGAGTCTGGATCCCTTTGTCCCTCAAGTCTGAACACAATGTTCATCCCCCAAGCTCTTTCCCTATTGTTGAGAGAACCCCATTGTCTCTTTTCTATGATCTTGTCTTTGGTGGAGGATTGAAGTGAAGGAGGCCCAGTTGGAAGGAACTTGGTTTCTTGGTTTCGAACCATGCCGACACAGAAGTTTGTAATGTTTTCGCTTCTGCTGATCATTTATTAATAGAAATACTCCTTTCCCGTCCAATTGGTATTGTGCAAATATATGATTATTATCCATGGGCGTATTTGTAATGTTTATTAATGGATTATGCTATCTAATGTGCTAACCCCTTTATATTATCACTATATACTTGCTCTGCTTTTTTGTTGAGAACTTGTTGCAGGTACAAAGCTTTGGGTCAAAGTACTCAACAATGGAACATCATCAAACATTGGAACGTGGTAGGCTTCTTTCTTATCTCGCTTGCACATTGGTTTATATAGCATATGTTGGAATTGAGTAGATTTTTGCAGTCATACCTGTCTGTTGTGGTTTACCTTGGCCATAGAGACATTTTTCCTCGTAACATCTATTACAACAATATCCAAGACAAAATTTCTCATACGCTCGACTCCTATTTATACTAAATATGTCTATCAAAAGAACTATCTAGAGGAAGATCCTTCTAGAAGTAGAAGCTTCTATTAGGTCTTCTTACATTGGAATTATTCTTCCTTATTGCTAGGCCTTATTAATATTGACCTTTATTACATCAGAATATATTATTCTACCTACGCGAGGGGTTAAGTCCCTAACAAATATAGAGGTTTTCCTAATGTGGGTTTGTCCAGATTTAAGTGCAACACATTTTTAAGATATCCAAACAAATTACAATTCAAATCTTCTTATTCTATGCTTCATAAGAAGGATCCACGATAGAATATGACATTGAAACATGATGTGTTCGTTTCCCACATTTTCTAAAAGTTTTCTGAATGGTTGGAGAAGATCAAATCTAGTTTGTTATGTTCATTGGCTTAACTATTCTTACTGCTTTGATTCATGAGAGTAGGGGAGGTCACTTTCATCCTCTGGATTATGTTTTTATATATACATGTATTTGTTCTGTAATGTGTGTGAGCGATTATGCAATCACTGTAATCTAAGGAGAAACAACTTGCGATTTGCTGATTCACCATTCTAAAACAATGATGTATATGGATCTGATGCGTATGTTGTTACCTTGCTACTATGTTCATCAATAAATCTCAGCTCTGGTTCATGGTATCCGTTTGATATTAATACTGTAAGTTTCAAAGGCTTGCTACCGGTTGGCAAGGGCCCACCAACCGAGGATGCAAAGCCTGTCTTGTATTATTGCTAGAATATTTTTCTTTTGCTACAACAATAGTTAATTCCATTAACGATTTCATATGCTCGTGTTCAATTTCTATGTGCCCTCAATGATTTCATGATTTCAATACGACTTTAACTTGTAAATGATTTATGTAATTAACCATCCGCCTCTTTTTAGCAGTTTATGGTATTGGGAGTGTTGAGTTTGGTAGTTCATTTCATTTGCGAAGATAACCAATAATAACACTTGCAATTTCTTAGGGATACGTGTTTAATTTTATGGTTTGCTATTTCTTAGGGATATGTTGATTGGTCTAAAGGGATACCTCACGCAGGGATTAAATATGAATAAAGAAAAACCTCTAGTGGTTCTTCAAAAGTATTTAAGATAAAATAAATACATACAAAACTTTTAAATATAATTTGTTTTTTAACATATAAATAAATTATTGTACATCGTTCTTCTTTAAACATATATAAATATATTATTTTTTGTAAAAAAGTTTAAGAAAAAAAACATGGAAAAAAATATGATAAACATTGGACATACATATTATTTTTCATAAAAAAAAAAATTGAAAATAAATATAACAAACATTAAACATACTTGTTGATGCACATTACAAGAGTTTTAGTTTTTGTTTCAACCAAGCTTTGCTTTTCTGTTAACAAGAGTTTTAGTTTTTGTTTCAACCAAGATTTTCTGTTAATAAGAGTTTTATGAAATACTTGCATATTCTATATGGTTGAATATGATGTGGAAGTGAATTAGGGGATGTACATATTATAAGGAGTTTGTGGGATGTTCATCACTTAAGTGAGGTAGGAGGGTAGTTATATAGTCAATAAAAGAATATATAAATGTGAATATGATTAGTGGAAAGCGAATGAGTGTAATAAGTGAGTGCTAGCTGAAAGGATAAAATAATTCTTCTTAAAAGAAGAGGAGATTGGGGTATAGTTCAAAATCCAACACTATATTTATCTTGTAAAAAAACACGAGTAAAATAAATGCTAAGGAGCGTATAGGACACAAGTGGTTTTGGTGGTATTTATCATGCACTCATAGTACCCAAAACTTTATAAGAATCTTTTCCATTCTTTGGCTATGTGTGGAAACATAGAAACATAATGACCGCAATTTTGGGTATTCACCTAATCTTTCTAGGTGTTGGTGCTTTTCTTCCAGTACTCAAGGCTTTGTATTTTGGAGGTGTATATGATACTTGGGCTCTCGTCGGTGGAGATATTAGGAAAATTACCAACCCGACTCTTAATCCAAGTGCTATATTTGGTTATTTACTTAAATATCCTTTCAGAGGAGAAAGATGGATTGTTAGAGTGGACAATCTAGAATATGTAATTGAAGGACATGTATGGTTAGGTTCCATTTGTATCTTTGTTAGTATATGACATATCTTAACCAAACCTTTTGCATGGGCTCGTCGTGCATTTGTATGGTCCAGAGAAGCTTATTTTTCCTATAGTTTAGCGACTCCATCTGTCTTTGGTTTTATTTCTTGTTGTTTCATTTGGTTCAACAATACAACTTACCCCAATGAATTTTATGGGTCCACTGGCCCATAAGCCTCTTAAGGTCAAGTGTAACACACCCGCTACCTATAATAAAAAAAAATTCCGTTCTTCCTCAAGGAGCAGAATCCCCGAAGTCCTATGGGGTCTAGTGCAGGCTAGTTCTTCCCAGTTCACCTCCCTGTGATCGTGGGTTAGGACCACAGGCCACATAAACCAGGCGCCTTTTTGTGTTTCGCGACTCAGTGATACAATTGAGTCCAATCTTGAAGGTAGAATGGCGATATGGGTATAGCTCCTTTCTTAGTTAGCGCCCTCCCCACCTGTAACCGTAGGCTAGGCTTAAACGTCAACGCCTCTCGCAACTCGCACCTTCATGAGTTTGTGAGTCAAACTCTCGTGCTCTCCTGTTGCAATCTCCCAAGATGCGGTAGGTCAACGCTGAGTTGAATCCTCCCTTGGCGGTTCTTCTCTACTCGCAACCTCGCAACCTCGCCGGTTGAACCATCGAGCTTTCACCCACCTATTCCGCGAACCCCCGCGATGCGAGAATTCAATGGAGTGTCGACTCGTATCTCCAGGCAACGCGTGTCCACCCGTCGACCACGCGGGTCCCACCTTAGGGCTCTGCCACGCGTCCACACAAACCTCAGCACTCGACACTTCGCGACTTTTGATGTCGAAAGTGGCTCCACTCGACCTCCGAACCCCCGAGTGCGCGATAGGCGATAGGGTTCCCGATCCAACGATCCTCCTATGACCCAGATCCAACGACTCTCCTTCCTTCCTCGCTCCTCGCGTCTTCGCGACTTGGAGTAACCAATGTTTGGGCTCTCACCCTGTGAACTTTCGAGTTCGCGAGATCTCTCGATCTCTGCCACCTGTCCTCCTCAGATGGACGGCTCCTAGTTCTCTCGCCACTTCGTCGCTTCGTGTCCTCGCGCCACGCGACCTTTAACACCAACTACTTGGGCGTTCACCCTGCGAACTCCCGAGTTCGCGAGATCTCTGGATCTCTGCCACCTGTCCTCCTCGGATGGATGGCTCTGATCCTCTCGTAGCCTCGCCACTCGCAACTTGGAGCGTCCAAATTTTGGACTTCTACCCCGCGAACCTCCGAGCTCACGA
>JZKD02S1742707.1:507799-519643 GCA_000966675.3 Picea glauca
CTAACCCTCTTGTCCTTAGGTTTAAATCTCTCCAAGCCATTAGTCTTGCTCCATTTGACTCCATTAACCCAAGGCACTAGTCTAAGAACAAAACGTTGAGGTTTATGTGCTAAAATAACTCTTTCAAACTCTCTTTATTTGAAACCCTAACTAACCCTAGAAGATGATGACATCCTGCCTTTTCTAGACTTGTGTTTGGACCAAAAGTTGCGGCTGACTCATCTCTTTATAGCCATAGAGGTTTCAAGCAATTTCGTTGGTTGATTTGTCAAAACGTCCACCTCTTTGCCTCTTAAACTAACCTCAATTTAGGGCTGACGTCACCCTTATATCAGCAACAATCTTGATGACGTCAAGCCTCTTCTTAACCCTTATTTAAGTGCGAACGTTTTGGATTTTTCCCTCCTTTGGTAAACATTTAAGTGTAGAACGTTTTCATTGGTTTATTTAGCAAAAGGTCCACTTATTTGTCTTGCTGAAATAGGGCTGACGTCACCTTTTAGCAGGTGTGACACAACAACATTATTTATGAACAGGTTTATGATATTTGCATTGTGATGATACAAAGATTTGACTTTACACATTGAATGCTATTATCTCTTGTGTATTTATTGAAGAAGTGACATTAATATAATCTTTTATTGCAATCATTGACTTTGTCAATAATTACTCTCATTAATGCTCATATATATAAAAGATAGTCATCGATATTGTGAAGTACTAACCACTGCAACACATTTTCTAGCTTTATTTGTCTTGTCTTGCAAACAGGTGCCATCTAGTGGAAGTTTCGTGCTATCTCTTCTGAGATTCAGAATCAAAAAAGAATCCGTCAACGCACTCCTTGCGTTCAATGTGCACACCTTGCACTCACTTAACAAAAGAGAAACAATTGAAACTTACACTAACATTCACCGTTTCATCCATTCATCATGAAATTCATTCATTTATGAAAACTCAATAACAGAGAATTGCAAATAGTAATAGTACTATGCATTTGAGTCAATTTTCCTCTGTCATATTCATTCAAAAGTAAATGGCTACAGCTAATATCAAAACAATAACTTAAAACTCAGAAAATTCCTACTAACTCGCAGAAGCCTAATTTGGGCTTACAAAACCTCTATTTATCTCAGAGGGTCCTTAGGGTTCCCCCCCGACTACTTGTCTTCTCGGAAAACAAAAAAAAACTCTATATTCTACCTAAGTTCAGTTACGTTCAAGACTTGGAGTGGAACTCCCAGATCACTTGTCATCATCCACTCCCAAGTGTTTGATCTTCTTCCTTTTTTTCAATCAGCTCCAAAATATTTGCAGTAACTCCCAGCGTTTTAGATTATGAAATGATTCTAGGCGTCGAGTTTTCTTGCCATGTATGCTCGTTGACGATGCTCTTGCATCATACCCCCCTTGGACAAAAATTCATGGACTCCTGTTCATGATCTCCTGCACTAAATTTCCATGCTTCTGGATATCAACTTCATTTTCCCAACTGGCATCCTCTATCGGGTGTCCCTTCCACTTAACCAGATATTCAAGATAGGTCTTCCTCCTGGTCTTCTTGCTAATTCTCTGATCAATGATCTTCTCCATCTGTGGTTTTTTTGCTATAGGAATTTGTTTCTCCCATTGAATGTTATCTTGATCTTCTGATTCCTCTGTGTTATCTTTCATGTAAGGATACAGGTCTGAAACGTTGAATATGGGTGATATGCCCACATCATCTGGAAGCTCAATCTCATAGGTGTTTGCATAAAACTTCCTCAAGATCTTACGTGGACCTATATTCTTCATTTTTAACTTCTTATACATTCCCCTAGGGAACCTTTCTTTCATGAGATGTGCCAGAACCTAATCTCCCAACTCAAATTGAAGTTCTCTGCGATGTTGATCAACTTTGCGCTTGTACTCTTGGCTAGAGTTCTGTAATTTTCCTCTGATCTGGTGATGCAGCTTCTTCATTTCTGTAGAAAAATCTTCTGCTCCAACACTTCTGATCTCACTCTCTCCCAATTATCTCAACTTGGATACTCCGCTATTTTGCATTCCATACAATATCTGGAATGGGATCTTCCCAGTGCTTCTATTTGGCGAGTCGTTGTATGCAAATTCTGCTTGTGGTAGAATCTGATCCCACTGGTTATGATGCTCACTGACCAGACTCCTCAACAAGTTTCCCAAACTTTTGTTTATCACCTCAGTCTGTCCATCTGTCTGAGGATGACAATATGAGATGAAGGACATATCTGTCCCCAAATTCTTCCATAGTGTTCTCCAAAAATGACCAACAAATTTTGTGTCTCTGTCCAAGATGATGCTTCTGGGTAGGCCGTGAAGTCTCACAACTTCCTTGAAAAACATATTTGCAACATGTGTTGCATCACTGGTCTTATGGCATGGGATAAAGTGTGCCATATTTGAAAATCTATCCACCACCACAAATATGGAATCACATCCTCTTTGTGTTCTTGGCAGTCCTAACACAAAATCCATGCTTATTGCATCCCAAGACCTCTCTGGTATCAACAATGGTTGATACAATCCAGTATTCTATAGTTTACCTTTTGCATGTTGGCAGATTCTACACTTGTTCACAAATTTCATCACTTCTATCCTCATACCTGGCCAATAGTATGAACTGCTCAACTGTGCGAATGTTTTTTCATGGCCGAAATGTCCAGCCAATCCTCCACTATGCTTCTCCTTCAAAAGGTTGTCTCTCATTGAACATTTTGGTATGCATAACTGATTTCCCTTGAACATCAATTCCTCTTGAATCATATACTCTACCCACTGGTTCCTATCTCTCAACACAAGATTCATGCATGCTTCTTATGCCTCCTCGAAATTTGAATCATCACTGTACATTTCCTTAAGGTGTTCAAACCCCAAGGTCTTCACCTGGAATTCCTGCAGAATTAAACATCTCCTGCTCAATGCATCAACAACTTTGTTAGCATTCCCAACAATATGTTTTATGACAAAAGTAAAATTTTGCATAAACTCAATCCACTTTGCATGCTTCTGATTCAATTTTTCTTGTCTGGTTATGAATTGTAAAGCTTGGTTATCGCTATACAAGACAAACTCCCGTGGGACAAGGTAATGTCTCCACTTCTTTAGGGCTTGAATTATGGCATAAAATTCCTTATCCTATGTGGAGTATTTTCTCTTAGTCTCATTCAAATTCTCACTGAAATAGGTAACCGGTTATTATCCTGGCTCAAAACTGCTCCAATTGCAACTCCACTTGCATCACATCTCACCTGAAATGTCTTTTCAAAATTTGGTAAGACCGGAATTGGTCGTTCTATTATCTTCTCCTTCAGTATATTGAATCTCCTCTCGACCTCCTCTATCCATTTAAAATATTTGTGCTTCTTCTTTACTGTATCCATCATTGGTGCACAAATTCCACTGAAATATCTAGTGAACTTCCTATAGAAACTTGATAATCCATGGAAGCTTCTTACCTCAAACATGCTTCTTGGTGACTATCATTCTTTGATTGCTTTCACCTTTTCTAGATCCATCTTCAGTTCATTTGAAGAGATCACAAAACCCAAGTAAATGAGTTCTGTCTTCATAAAAGAGGACTTCTTTAGATTTATCAGCAACTTCTCCTACTGTAGTCTCCTCATCACTAGTGTAAGGTGTCTCAAATGCTCCTCTTTAGTCTTTCTAAATATCAATATATCGTCCAGATATACAACCACACATTTTCCAATGAAATCTTTCAGTATTTCATTCATCAACCTCATAAAAGTGCTTGGGGAATTTGTTAAGCCAAATGGCATAACAAGCCACTCATACAAACCTTCATTTGTCTTAAAGGCTATCTTCCATTCATCACCTTCTCTCATTCTTATCTAGTGATACCCACTTTCAAATCTATCTTAGAAAAGAAATTTGCTCCACTTAAACAGTCCATTAAATCATCCATTCTTAGCAAAGGAAATCTATACCTGATGGTGATATTGTTAATGGCTCCGAGTATGTACACATTCTCCATCCTCCATATTTCTTTGGACTCAACACAATTGGCACTGCGCATGGACTCAAGCTCTCCTTGACCAACCCTTTGTTTAACAATTAATGGACTTGGTTCTTTACCTTCTAATTTTCTCGAGGTGTCAGCCTGTATGCTGATTTGTTTGGCATACTTGCTCCTAGTATCAGATCAATATGATGGATGATACTTCTGATGGGTGGCAATGATTTAGGCACTTCATCCACTGCTATGTCAACAAAATTATCCAACAATTCCTAAATTTCTCCAAGCAAATCATCCGTTGAAGTAATTGTAAGGACAACTCTAGGTTTCCTCACCACAACAAACTGCATCTCCTGTCCTTTATTTACTTCTTTCAAGAGTTCCTTCCCACTCATGAGAAGTATGCTTGTGCTGGCTTCCTCTTTCACTTTCATATCCTCTATTAGAAACATGTGTGTCCTACCATTCTTTTTCAAGGTGTATGAATTATTCCTCCCATCATGAATGACATTCCTGTCAAACTACCATGGTCTTCTCAATAGAATGTGACATACATCCATGGGAATTACATCACGTAGGATTTCATCTCTATATCCTCCCATATTAAATTCAACCAAGAATTGTTTAGTAACCATTACCTGGTGTTCTTTATGCAACCATGAGACTTTGTATGGATTCGGGTGTGCAGTTGTCTCCAACTCCAATTTCTCCACCATCTCTGTGGATACTAAGTTGTCAGTGCTCCCGTTGTTAATTATCACTTTGTAGACTCTGTCCTTAGTCTTGCAAGTGTTGAAGGAAAATCTCCCTGCGGACAGGTAGATCTCCTCTTGAGAGCTAGACTCTTAACTCTTAAGACAAAAGACACTTATCATGGACACTGACTTCCTTTTAGATCTATACAAACTAATGTATGAGGAGGAAGGAGAAAAGAAGTACCTTTTACCGGTGTTTGTCCCTGCACGCTCCGAGTTGAGCTCCAATATTTCGCTCCTCGATGAGCCCTGTAGACAAACAATAGTACAACCACTTCCTACTCTATTAATATTAGCTTGAAATAGACCTATCTATTAGAGACAAGTTCATGTGAGATTAAACACAAACTAGAAAGAAACAGGCCAAGCGTGTCATATTGATGAGAACAATGAAGAAAGTAACTTACAACCATAGATGTGAATGCAACAGATTCATCAAATCCCCTTTGTCTAACCCTTGCTCAAAAGATCCACGATCCGGATGACAACAACTTCACTGATTACTTTCCTCCAGTTCACTGTGTGTTTCCTATAAGATCATAGGTTTCATGCTTCTAATTCTTCCCCCTTTCCATCATGATAGAGCATGCTTATATAGGTTTAGAGAGGCCTAACCTCTTGAGGTATCTTTAGGGTAAGTTGAGGATTCTCCTCCTTGAGTCAGGGATATTCCCTAAGATCATGGCTGGACCAGGGGTTCGAATTCAACTACCTTCCAAGATTGAAAATATCTTCCCCTTATTCTCCTCAACAGACCAACTGCTGCCCAGAATAGGCAGCGCTCCCTCAAAAGGTCCATCAGAGCACTATAGCGCTCCCTAGTAGGCTTTAGGGGGGCGCCAACACTCTTAAAATCAATAGTGCTCCTCCAGAAGGGATATTTTGGTGTTATAACGCTCCCTAGCACTTTATAGGGGAGCGCTGGCACTCCTAAGAGTGATATAGGGGAGCACTCTCTTCTAAAACCCTAGATTCAATGGTTCTTTCAGATGGCAAGAGGTACCTAACTTCAGTTAACCATTCCTCTTCCTTCAAATCAAGTGTTTGAGGTATTTTAAGTGTCTTCTTAATGTCATTATAAGTATGACATAAGCATCATGGCAGTATGCTTTGCTTGACACTTGCGACACTTGTGAGCAACATGTGACACTTATCGAAGTGAGTAATGTTGATGTGTAATAGATTGCCCCCCAAAGTATGAAGTTAGAAGATGAGAACTGATAAATAAAATACTTTGTAGACTTTCAAGCAAGGGTATAGACGCGGAGAACCTGACAAAAGCTGCACACAAACATCCAACAAATATTATGACATGTTTCAAACCCAAGGCAGGCATACCTATGCTTGGGTGATCAAGACTTGCAAGATATGGCCGCCATAAAATACACTGCGGATCCATAATTGTATTGATAAAAGGTATAGCCACCAAGGATACAGTGTGGATCTATACTCTGATGACCTGAACTGATCGTAGCCACAAAGAATACATCATGGCTGGACCAGGGGTTCGAATTCAACTGCCTTCCAAGATTGAAAATATCTTCCCCTTATTCTCCTCAACAAACCAACTGCTGCCCAGAATAGGCAACGCTCCCTCAAAAGGGCCATCAAAGTGTTATAACACTCCCTAGTAGGCTTTAGGGGGGCGCCAACACTCTTAAAATCAATAGCGCTCCTCCAGAAAGGCTATTTTGGTGTTATAACGCTCCCTAGCACTTTATAGGGGAGCGCTGGCGCTCCTAAGAGTGATATAGGGGAGCACTCTCTTCTAAAACCCTAGATTCAATGGTTCTTTCAGATGGCAAGAGGTACCTAACTTCAGTTAACCATTCCTCTTCCTTCAAATCAATTGTTTGAGGTATTTTAAGTGTCTTCTTAATGTCATTATAAGTATGACATATGCATCATGGTAGTATGCTTTGCTTGACACTTGCGACACTTGTGAGCAACATGCGACACTTGCGACACTTATCTAAGTGAGTAACGTTGATGTGTAACAACAAGTTGTCCTGAAGAGACTGTTCCTCTGCACCGACTTCTCAACTTCTGCCTTTGGTTTTAAGAAATTTTTTCTCAACATCAGGGATGTTCCATCCTCTACTCCTTCTATTTCAAAATTCCTTCTCTGTGCTTCCAAAATGTGAGCTTCACCTTCTCCTTCTTTCTTTATCTCTGGACATTCCCAAGACTTACGTCCCACCTTTCCACAGGTGTAACATCTCACTTCTCCTCCTCTGCCTCTTCCTCTTCCTCTGGAAGAATTCCACCATCTTTTCTTCCCGAGGAACTTCCTCCTCTTTCTGAGTGACTATGTGGTTTCTCAGTCTCATCTTTGGATTTTCGTGTCTTGTCATGGGAAACTCCCTTGCCTTTGTTTGGGACTGGGCTTCTACCTCTGCATTGTTTCTTTTTTTTTTCTGGACAACTTCTTCTCCGCCTTCAGTGAAAAATGATAAGCATCCTCCACTGTCCTTACTAGCATCATGCTGATCTCATCCTGGATTTCATACCTCAGACCATTTATATACCTGGCAACTTTTTCTTCATACTTCTCTCTTTGTCCAATTCTGATGTTCAGCTTGTAGAAATCCTCTGTGTATTCTTTAACTATCATACCCTTCTATCTCAAGTTCTGCAACTTCCTGAACAGATTGATTTGATAATCTTTGGATATGAATTTTGCCTTCAACTTGGCTACCATTCTGTCCCAATTCTTTATCTTCTGTTTTCCCTTGCTTCTCCTCTCAGCCTACAGTTCATCCCAACACAGTTTTGCATGTCCCTTGAGTCTGGTGAAAACATGTCTCAGCCTCTTCTCCTCATCGATGTCTTCATAGTCGAAATATTTATCCATTTATCGTACCCAATCCAACAGCTCTTCAACATCTAAAATTCCTTCATACATTGGGACCTCTACCTTGGCTCTAGCTCCCAATCTAACAACTTCTCTCAACAAGTGTTCTTCAGCAAAATTTTCTCCTGCAGCTTCTTCGACTTCTACTTCTTCACTCTATGCATCACTAATGTCTCCAACATCAAGTGCTCTTCTCTGCGCTGCCTCCATCACCTCTAATCTTGCACAAAGTTCTCACATCTCCCTTTATACAACCCGATTGGATAAAGGTTGTTCCATTCGTCTCCTCAGTGGAATTGTGTTGACTGTCTCTCACACACAGAGTACAAATCAAGTTATTTTGTCTCCTATCCTTTGCCTGTTGTTTGCAAGTAAAAATTTTGGCTTTGATACCACTTGATGTAGTGCCCCCACCTCAATAGGGTCTATTGACCTCCCGGTCACTAGAGCTTCTCAATATTTGAGCTGAAACAACTCTTTGATTTCTTGCTGGAATCCTCACGAAATATCTACAGGTCCTTTGTGAAACTCAGCCTGCGTGAACAAGAATTAGGTGTGGGTTTCCTTCACGTGACCATGGGCTGTGACCACAAGCCTAACCCAAAAGGTGTTTCACGATTTCACACGTTAGATCCTTGCATGTGAATCACCCCGATTCTCCCGACCTCTGAAACCTTGACAAGAGCCTAGCGTGTGCTAGATCCTCCCTTATCTTCCCTCAATGTGACCTATGATCATGACCCAGGGCTCAACTCTCAAGTGCATCGGTATTTCATGTATCGAGAACTCTCGATATGATTAGATATATGGTCCACGATCTTCCTTTGATAGATGGTTGCGATCAAGTCGCGATTTCGTGTTGCGCGACTTTGGAGGTTGGCTCAACTCTATTCTCCCAATCCTCGATTTTGTGATGGCCTTGAATCGACGATCTAAATATTTCCTTTGATCAACGACTGTGACCAAGTTGGAATTTCGCGTTTCATGACTTTGGGAGTCTCCTTGCCTTTGTTCTCCCAATATACGAGGTTGCGATGGCGCTAGATCGATGGTCCAGATATTTCTGGATCCAATGACTCAAATCAAGTCGGGATTTCACCTTTCACTCCTTTGAATCTTATGGAGCCCCTTTGACACTTAGCTGAACTCTGGATATGTGCACTCTTTGCAGCATATTCTTACGCAAGACTTGGTTCTTGCGGGTGACTATGCACGCCTTGCAACAGTCTCTTTGCATTCCCTGCAAAGGGAAAGTTTTGTGCTATCTCTTCTGAGCTTCATAATCGAAACAAACTCCATTAATGCACTCCTTGTGTTCGATGTGCACACCTTGCACTCACTCAACATAAGAGAAACAATTGAAACTTACACTAACATTCACCATTTCATCCATTCATAACGAAATTCATTCATTTATGAAAACTCAATAATAGAGAATTGAAAATAGTAACAATACTATGGATTTGAGTCAATTTTCCTCTGTAATATTCATTCAAAAGTAAATGACTACAACTAATATCAAAACAATAACTTAAAACTTAGAAAATTCCTACTAACTCGCAACAGCCTCATTTGGGCGTACAAAACCTCTATTTATCTTAGAGGGTCCTTAGGGTTCCCCCCCGACTATTCATTTACTTGGAAAACCAAAAAAAAATCTAACTGCTACCTAATTTTAGTTACATTCAAGACTCGGAGTGAAACTCCCAGATCACTCGTGATCATCCGCTCCCAAGCGTTTGATCTTCTTCCATTTTTCCAATCAGCTCCAAAATATTCGCAGTAACTCCTAGCATTTGAGATTTCAAAATGATTCCCAGGTGCTGAGTTGTCCTACCACATGTGCTCACTGATGATGCTCCCACATCAATTATCAATCTCCCATTTCGTTCTAGGATTTTTGTTGGCCTCCCATTTTTCCATGATTTCGTACCTCTTTTCCCCACCACCACCTTGCTTTATGATTGAACCTGGCCCTATTATCCTAGAAATCCATGCTTTTAAGCCTTAAACCTTGCAACACACATTTACAAGTAATGATTGTTTATTTTAATGTATTTCCTAAGTTCTTGATAGATTTTAATTAGTTTTTGAACTAACGTTTACCAATGAATAATTTCAGTTTAGTTCCTATACCGCCTATGGAGTTTTGGTACTTGAGTTTGTAGGTTCATATATGTGCGCGTTTGTAGGTTCTGGTACTTGAGTAATCTAAGGAGAAACAACTTGCAATTTTCTGATTCACCATTCTAAAACTGTGATGTATATGGATCTGATGCGTATGTTGTTACCTTGCTACTTTGTTCGTTAATAAATCTCAGTTCTAGTTCATGGTATCCATTTGATCTTAATACTGTAACTTTCAAAGGCTTGCTATCGGTTGGCAAGGGCCCACCAACCCATGATGCAAATCCTGTCTTGTATTATTGCTAGAATAGTTTTCTTTTGCTACAAGAATAGTTAATTCCATTAGCGATTTCCTATGCTTGTGTTCAATTTCTATGTGCCCTCAATGATTTCATGATTACAAGAAGCCTTTAACTTGTAAATGATTTATGTAATTAACCATCCGCATCTTTTTTGTAGTTTATGGTATTGGTGTAAATCCTAACCTTGTACAATATCTACTGCAAATAGATATTCAGTAAAGGAACATAAAAGATACAATGACAAATACAAACATTACACAGATATTTTTCCCCTGGAAACCCAAATCGAGAAAAACAACATATTCTATATTCATTCATTATGTTGTAATGTTTACAATACAAAATACATATAGGAGCCAACGAAATCCAAAACCTAACCCAATGACCTAGATTAGTCCAAAACCCTAATTCCTTAACCGAAAATAGAAAAACATCGACAAAGAAACCATGTGCCGAAAAACCACCTAAATATAATGCGGTCCCGATGCAGAAAATAAAAATAAAACTACTACTTGTGCAAAGAATATAACACATACCCAACATTCTCCCACTTGTTGTTTTCTTTGCATACGGGGGGTTACATGCTTACACAGTCAACAATCCAGGGCAACAATGCCCATGGATCCTCTACACCAAGAGAACTTCTCAGTGCTCACAAATTTTGTTAATGAGTCTACAACATTCTTCAAAGTGTCCACCTTCATCAGTGATACTTTCTTTTCTTCAATCATGTCTCTCACAAAGTGATATTGAACATCAATGTGCTTTGTGTTTGAATGATAAGCAGGGTTCTTCGCTAGAAAAATTGCACTTTGACTGTCACACTCTATCCTTATAGCTTGTTGTACCAACCAAATACCTGAACACAATCTTTGTAACCATACTGCTTCCTTACTTGCATGAGTGGCTGCCATGTATTCAGTTTCTATAGTTGAAAGTGCCACTACAACCTGTCTTTTGCTCATCCAACTTATTGCTCCTCTAAATAGGTTAAACACATACCCACTTGTAGATCTCCTACGATCCAAATCTCTAGCCCAGTATGCATCCACAAAACCATGTATATCCACCACTCTGTCCAATCTCGGTCTTCCTTCATAGGACAATCCATAGCTAGCAGTGCCCACGCAAATACATGAAAACCCTTTTTACTGTTGTCCAATGCTCCTTCCCTGGTTTTGACATATACCTGCTCAAAACTCCCACTGCATGTGCAATGTCCGGTCTAGTATAGACCATTACATACATCAAACTGCCAATTGCACTCACATATGAAACATGAGACACATCCTCCTCTTCGTCATGTGTCTTGGGACACTTATCCGTAGATAACTTTACACCAACAGGAATAGGAACCTTGACCGGTTTACATTCCTGCATATTAAACCTCTGCAATATTGTCTCAACATATTTTCTCTGATTTAACCAGAGTTTCCTCCTTTTCCGATCTCTTTTAATTTCCATGCCCAAAATGAAACTTGAAGCACCAAGATCCTTCATGTCAAATTTAGAGGACAATTGAGTTTTCACATCCTGGATAATCTCCTTTTTGTTTCCTATAAGCAACATGTCATCCACATATAAGACCAATTAAATCAAATGATCACCAATTAATTTAAAATACACAAAGTGATCTTCTTTGCTTCTTGTGAATCCAAGTCCCAACATATAAGTATCAAATTTTTGATACCACATTATTGGTGATTGTTTTAAACCATACAAGGACTTTTTCAGCTTGCATACCAGCTCCTTCTTTCCCTTCACAACATAACCTTCTGGTTGCTTCATATATATTTCTTCTTCCAGATCCCC
>JZKD02S1742707.1:541929-555162 GCA_000966675.3 Picea glauca
GTATCTTCGCAGAAATGAGAGGGCTGGCTCGTGATGAGACCCCCCTTCCTTTGGCCATGCAACCAAAGGTCACTGCCCTGGTTTGGTGACCAGATAGTGGCAATGTCATACCACTTAATACCTATGAACATAATGGGCCGGCTCGTGATGAGACCTCCCATCCTCTTGGTTATGTCTTGCATTTATTTATTTAATCATTTTTTTAGGGTCCCTTAGTTTCTTATCGAGAGGGTTTTTATTGCCTTCTCGGGGATCCCCTGGGCGAAGCATCTCTAGGTTTTATTTTCCTATGGGTTTTATCTTTTACTAGCTGCTTTTACCCCCTAGGCCTTTAGCCCCTTCTTCCCACAAGACAAAATGTACCCTGGAAGGTCATTCTAATGGCCAGACTAGGGGAATGCGATGGATGAGCGGGGTATAAGATGAAAAAGTGATATGATGGTGGGAGCGGACGATGGCTCTTCAAACCCCCCTTGGTGGCTAACCAAAACCCATGAATACCGGCTTGTTAAGTTGCCAAATCAATCACCCCAACAATGGTCAAGTGGATTAGTGTAAGATCCAAGCAGTCATCCGAAATGAAAGGAACCTAATGCATATATAAGAAAGTTATAATGATCAAATACGACACATACCATGATACCTCAGACCAATTACCTCATGGAGCAAGAGCCCTCTCCGATACAAGCCCATGCCGGTAGTGATGGAGGCTGCTACTGCTGACAGGACAAAGCTGGCTGAGAAGAAGAAAGATGGGCCCTCCAGGGCCATGCTCAAGTCACTCCTGCTCTCGATACTCCATGCCTAGGACCATGTGGGCCTCGAGACATGATCTCCTAGTTATCCCTAGATATCGGGGATAACAATACCAAATGTAAATCCTAAACTTGTACAATATCTACTGCAAACAAATATTCAGTAAAGGAACAAAAAAGATACAATGGAAAATACAAACATTACACAAAGATTTTTCCCCTGGAAACCCAAACCGGGAAAACCAACATATTCTATATTCATTCATTATGTTATAATGTTTACAATACAAAACACATATAGGAGCCAACGACATCCAATGACTTGGATTAGTCCAAAACCCTAATTCCTTAACCGAAAATAGAAAACCATCGGCAAAGAAACCATGTGCCAAAAAACCACCTAAATATAATGCAATCCTGAAAAATGTGGTCCCGATGTAGAAAAAACAAAAACTACTACTCCTGCAAAGAATATAACACATACCCAACAATTGGGAGTACTGAGTTTGGTAGTTCATCTCATCTACGGAGATAACCAATAATAACACTTGCACTTTCTTATGGATAAGTGTTTACATTTTATGGTTTGCTATTTAATTGAAATTGTAGCTTAGTTCTTTGGTTAACGCAAGTTATGAAGCTTTGGTTATAATTAAAATTACAAAGTCTCGTAAAGATCAATTCAATCATTAATAGAAAGACATCAAAGCCTAGAAATGTCCCAAGCCTTCTTTGTGAGAGTTGATCCCGGGGGATTGGTAATTGTCCTTTAGAGTTTTTATTGTTGTTATAAATAACCAGTAATATTGATCCAAAAAGGATCTAGAGAAGGCTAACAATAACTCAGAACTCATAGAGGCAACTTAGAACGCTCATAATGGCTCCAACAAATAGAGAAAGGGAAAAAATTCAAAGTTCCCCAAACTTAGTGAAAACAACATGATCGTAAAGAGCACGTCGCAATATTTCGAATGACATAAACGACTCGTCAAACACAGTTATGATTTGAAAGATATTCACGATCAAAGTTGCGGTCAAACAGGGCAAGTCAACATGGGGCCACATCATCATCCATATGACTGATGTCAGCATGATCTCCTCAACTGACATGGTAGGGTGATGTCATCATACAGGATGATGATGTCAACATGCCATGTGGCAACACTCGAGGCTGCCACATGTCACCCGCCAATGGGATTTTCAATGGTCCATGTGGACCAGTAGAAAAGTGCCACGTGGCACCCCTAGGAGACACCACCCTAGGAAATGCCACGTGTCAGATACGGGTTGACGACGTCAACAGAAAGGTGGGATAATTAGTGGATCCACATGGTCCAATCAATGGGTGACACATGGCATCCAAAAAACACCCAATATTATCCCGTGAACGAATTTCAATTTTAAAAAAATGGCGGGTCCGCCAAATCTGGTGGAGCACGCCAATTTTAACAATAAGTTGGAAGGACTTCTAGCGAGTATGCTAAAGTTAGCGTAGACCAAATATATTGCATTGTATATATATATATATATATACAACCAACACACCAAAATGGAGTCCTATGGGATTCGATCCCATAACCTCCGTTGATGCCCAAGGTTTAACGACTACGCCCATAACCAATGCACCATAGGTACCGCTTGGTATATCCGCCCATGGTTATTACTTAAAAGGTAAGATCCACCCAGATATGAGAGGGGAGGTGCAGATCGTACGGACCCGCGGGCATGTATTTCGAGACAAAACTGTCATCATTGCAGGTTACATAGGGCATGAAAACCGAGACAAAATTCTTCTTGGGCCTGGGAGTACCAGAGTCGGCTCGGAGTGTGGAGACAATCATTTTTGGGTAATTCGACGCCACAAATTTAGTGGTGTTGTCTATTTTTTGATCTGAGCATTATTTCTGCAACTTGATTTCAGAACGAGGTATAATTATGTATTTGCCAAATTCTTTTGTTGAGTTAATGAAAGAGCCTACCCATTTGAGAGCAGGACCCAGAGACGTATTCCACCAGGGATGAACTCTGTTATCAATTTTTGGGTGTTCAGATCTGATGCTTATGTCTCTTCATTTTTAAGTTTTCCCTTCTTTAATGGTGCACTTTAATTTATGCTCATTTAATGCAATTCTTTATAAGTCACGATGAAAATATCCCGGATCATGTTGGTATTAGAGCAGTCATATTTGAATTGAATTGTTGAGTGTGAATGCTTACTAGGGCCAAGCATAAGTAGGGTGAAGGAACTCTTAAGAATTTCAATCCCGAAGTTGGTCGTGTATCCATAAGGAAGAAAATGGTAGAAGAGGACAAGCGTGATGAGCATGAGAAAAACTTTCACATGGTCTTTTATTGCATGTCAAAAATGGCTGAGAGAATGTATGGAGATTACAAGAAGAGGATGAAGAAGAAAGGGAAGAAAAATGAATCACATGCAGATGATGATGCTTCGGTAAACCAAGGGGCTGGAGGAGATCCTCCTGAGCCTCCATCTTCACCTTTGAGTTCTAGTTCTTCTTCCTTTGAGCATTCTCATCATTCTAGCCATAAAGCCTCTTTAAGGAAACCATTATTAAATCTTGATGTAAAATTTTCTTTACCTATGTTTAATGGAGATGCTAATCTTGAAAATATAGGTAATTGGATCTGACAGGTTGAAGTGTATTATTGTGTCCAACATATTGATGAATAGGAAGTTAAAGTGAAACTGGCTTCTCTTCAGTTGGATGACACCGCTCTCGTATGGTGGGAGAGTAAGCTTCAGGACATAAGTAAGTGTGGTAAGCTTCTTTCCTCTTGGTCGGAATTTAAATCAACGATAAGGAAGCAATTTTATCCATTAGGGTATTTACATAAAGCAATGATGGAATGACAAACTTTAAGGCAAAGTAAAGGAAAAACAGTACAAAGATTCACAGAAGAATTTAGGAATAAATCTCTTGCATTGAACATTCATTTGGATTATTATGAAACTTTAATGAAGTATTTTGGTGCACTTCACAGTTATATTCGACATACTTTGTTGTTGTTTAACCCCACCAGTCTTTATGAAGTTTGTGTGCAAGCCACTCACCTTCAGAACAGGGGGAAACATGTTCAAGAAGATCACACAAAGAAACCTTCCAATTTCCCACAAAAGACTTTTAAGAAGGTTAAGAGGAGGGAGAAGAAGACCACTACAGTGACGAGAGAAGGAGGAAAACCATCTTGCACTCATTGCAAGAAGAGCGGTCACGATGAAGAACACTGTTGGAAACTGCATCCAGAAACGAAACCGAAACAATTCAGTGGAATGGAGAAGACAAAGACCGTTTCTACGGTACAACAAGATCTTGGTTCCGATTCAGGAGATGAAGGAAACATCACAACAGTTGGAGTACAAGGTAAATATTCTCTTCATGCTAGTTCTAGTTGCAATGATGAATCTCATGTTAATGAATGAAAGAGGAATGAGTTATTTCATATAAGAGTTGTATCTAAACATACTGAGATAGATGCATTATTTGATCCGGGTTCCCAAGTAAACTTAATATCTGAAGCACTTGTCAAGAAAATGGGTCTTGAAATGAAACCACATCCAAAGCCTTATCCTCTTGGTTGGGTACGTGACAAATCAAAACTTAATGTCACCAACCAATGTAGGATCAGATTTTCTATTGCTTCAAAATTGATAGATGAAGTGGATTTGGATGTTGTACCACTTGATATATGTGGCATAGTGTTGGGAAGTCCTTATCTTTATGATAGAAAAATGTCTTTTTTCATCATGAGAACAAATACCACCTTACTAAGGGGGGAATGGAATATATTGTTAGATCTCACAACATGAGGGTAAATACAACACTTGTTAGTCCAGGGAAAATGAAAATACTCATAAACACTAATAAGAGATATGTACTCATGGTCGTCAGAGAGAAAGATGTCGGGACATCCGGCGCTTTCCAAGCGTGTGATCCACCTCATAAAAATGAATTAATTGATATTGTTTCTAAGTATGAAGATATTTTTCAGAAACTAGATGGATTACCTCCTAAGAGGGAAATCCAACATGAGATATATCTTCAACATCTATGATTCTCCTCTTCCTAATGTGGGCATGTACATGATGGCAGTTATGGAGATGACAGAGATCAGGAAGCAGGTACATGGCTTATTGGATGAAGGGGTCATCAGGCCAAGTTCATCTTGTGGTTCTCTGATTTTGATGGTGCCAAAGAAGGATGGCACATGGCGAATGTGTGTCGATTACCAGGCCTTAAATAAAATGACGGTGAAAAATTGATACCCTCTTCCTCACATATATGATTTATTTGATCAATTGAAGAATGTTGTCTATTTCACTAAGTTGGATTTGCACAGTGGATATCATCAAATCAGAGACGCAGAACATGATGCATGGAAAAATTCCTTTAAAACTAAACAAGGATTGTTTGAGTGGTTAATTATGCCGTTTGGGCTTTGTAATGATCCGACAACTTTCATGTGTGTGATGAATGATGTATTCAGGCCTTTCATAGATGACTTTGTGATTGTATATTTAGACAAAATTATTATTTTTAGCGGGACTTGGGATGAGCATGTGAGGCATGTAAAGCAAGTATTGGATACTCTGCAAAGGGAAAAGTTGTATGTAAAATTGTCTAAATGTGAACTTGGTAAGACTGAACTTGTGTACTTAGGTCATATTGTAGGAGGAGGACAATTGAAAATTTACCCTTCCAAAATTGATGTAATTGTAAATTGGCCTGAGCCAAAAAGTGTAACTGAGGTTTGAAGCTTCTTAGGTGTAGTCCAGTATTGGAGGAGATTCATTCCCAACTTATCCTTTATAGCAACTCCTTTTCATGCCTTAACCAGTGTGAAGAACACTTTTCAGTGGGAAGGAAAGAAACACAAATATTTCGACACTTTGAAGGGGAAGATTAGTACCGCACCAGTATTAGCACTACCGAATCTTCAACATCCTTTTGAGATTGAGACAGATGCTAGTGTGTAATATCCCCAAGGACGAGCCCTGTTGTAATCATGTTTATGAATTGTAATCGTGTTTATCAATTGTAAATCATGTTTATGAATTGTAAATCATGTTTTGTAGGCTGGTGAGCCAAGTATTGATAAGCTGGCGGGTTTATGTGTTTATTAGGCTGGAGAGCCTAAGTGTTAAAGGCCAGAAGCCTATTTTTGTATATGTAATATGCAGAACATTAATATATATTAAACATCATTGCGTGTAGACCGACCACAGAGAAAGAGTGATGGGGGACTAAGCTTCCATAGGGTGGGTAAGGGAAAAGGGGTTGAAAGGTTGGAAAGAGGGGCTAAGCTTAGGGGCTTAATTCCTTGAGAATAATATTTTATTATTATTCTAAAGCTTTGTGACAAAATGTGTTTTTTTATCCTAAGTCCTGGGAGAGGCAACACATGCAGCTCCAACGTGTGCAAAAGGGAACACATGAAACTACAGGAAGATAAGTGTCGACCTAGGCATATGTGGTTAAAAGCTGAACCGTCAACTGAGTTTGGGGTTCCTCTGTCTGAACCGTCGAGTCTATGTTCGACCTCTACGTGGATTTCTTGTCACGCATCCTGAAACTGGTGTTACCTGAACCGTGTTGTGTCTTAGTGGCCTGTTGTCATTTTTCTGGACATCCACACCCAATTTTCCTATTGTCGTTGTCACCCGTGAGTTAACCAAAAGCTGTTGTTGTTGTTTTTATCCTAAACTTGCGGGAATTGAGTTGAAAAACTGGTTGAAGAACCAGGTTGTCAGGCCCATTATAGAAGAGGCAGGTTGTCAGGCCTGTGAGCATCTCTCTCCAGGTGAGAGAGTCTGTTGGGAAGTGGTTTTCTCCTAGAGAGAGTCCAACACCAGCTACAGAGCTCTGAGAATTATTGATCCAGCCTGTTGATGAGACCCATAGAGGGAGGTGAAGCATCGATGGACTATGTTTGTGAAGGTGTATACTCCTGGGTGGAACATGCATGTGGGGAATGTGAGTCCATGAGTAGTGGGCGTAAGAAGGCTCCTGGAGAGAATCCTTCTAGATGCTCTTTGCAGTTTTCCTATAACCTCAACCTAGTCTAATATTCCCTTACCCTGGATGGAGCTTGGTCCCAACTCAGGGGTGATCCACTGCTGAGTGTGATGAGAAACGTTGTCTAAGGCTAGGAGGTTCGTGAAAGGTTTGCACGTAGTTGGTGGAGTTACAACAGTTTCAAAGATACATATATGCATGTGTTTAATTTCAATTAAAAGGCATGTCTGTGATGCTTGCACTATTATCATGTATTCTGTTGAAATGATATTTACTGTCAATTTGATTAATTCTGTATGTTAGCGGTAATTATATGTTTACTTTGTGTTAAGTCATTTAACTTCATTTAAATGCATACTATATAAGCTTGAGAATTTTTCTGCGTAGTTGCATTGCCCAACCGCGGGGTTGATGGTCGGGGAGGTTACAATATGGTATCAGAGCCATAGTTTCAACGCTGAGCCTGGATGGGACGAATAAGTGGTCCTTGGACCCAAGGTTTCGAGAGGAAATTGTGTCTGGAGGACTAATTTTAGACCTCAAAATGTTTCTGAGTGCCAAGGGGTTACTTGGTCGTGTTACGAAGCTCAGGAGCAGTAGCAGTAGAATAAAACCACAACCAACATGCTATTTGATCATAGAGGGAGAGTGCTCAACACTTGGGGTGTTGGATCTGTTCGGATGGAAAGGAAATTTAGAACGACTGTCAGATCTGGAGAAGGTAGAAGAGGGTTATGTTGAGCACTCAACACACCCTAAAAGTCTATGTTCATTTTTTACTTTTGGGTACCACTTGATCCTTTACATTGTTTGTTTTGCCTTTAGAATGAAACTGATACTTGTGCTTAATTTTATGTTCATTCTAAAGCCTTCCTGAACATACAACAAGGAATAATCTTAATCGTTAAAGGGTCCTTAATAAGCTACTTAGGAAATCGGCACACTAAAGCTTTCCACGACTCCCTTAGGAGCTCAACATCAATAAACGTTAAAGATGATGAAAAATCGTTTGAGAAGTTTAAAATAGCCGAACACCGATATTCATCGGTGTTGGCAGATGAAAGTCTTTCTTTTTACAATTGAACCTTGGTATATGTATCACCAAAGACTGACTCGTTCGGCTTCGGCAGGAAAAATAAAAGGTAAGCATCGTGCAAAGAGAAGAGCGATATTGTCGATTTCCGACACCCGACACGATTTCGGCGTCAGAGAATTACAAAACAAAATACACATTAATTTTACATTTTAAAGTGTCGATCCTTGCCCTCCACGTCGGAGAGATACAACGTGATGAGACGTTTTACCCATAGATCCATTAGGTACGACACATTTAAAGTGTGAATAAGATTGCGGATCACACATCAATTGCTAATCCGTGCGCAAATCAAAGGAACCTGTTTTAACTTGCTGATACAATGCATTTGCCTCTGCGCCTCCGTCGTCAACCAATTAGGATTTAATTGCAGAGAATCGATAGTAGTTTCATTTTGAATTGTATTTATTAGTCATATTCACTAATTGATACGATGGATAGAGTCTCTCCAGTTATATGTTGTCTAAGTCATTATGCATGATCTTATTCTGCATGACAAAGATTTTAGAAAGAATAGAAAAGCAGGGCCAACAACCCAGATAAGCCATCCAAAGTTCAGTAAGCATTAGACAACTTTCTTAGCAAGCATTACAGGTATGTATCCACTTGTGGCATTTTATGTTTCAGTTTATGAGTTCACAACCCAACACTGCTCTGTACACATTTTTAAAGGTTGTTTTAATTGCAGGAACAATGCCTCCAAAGAAACCCTCCACCAGGAAATCCCCAAGAGCGCCAAAGCCGCAAGAACCAGAAACAGGAGAGGGATCCTCCCCAGTAGTTGAAAGACAATTAGAATTCGCCCCAAAACTGGTGCCTGTCATCAAGACAACTTCCAAGGAGGCCTTCATCCAACCTCCGGCCTTCAGAGACATAGAGCCAAACATTGGAGCCAAAACAACATTTCCTCGATGGGAAGAATTGTTTAAGAAAATAAAGAAAGAAGAACTCCTCGAGTATAACACAACGATTCTGATACAAGGAGGCTCAATGATGATGTTCTCCCAAACATCCATAGATCTTATCTACACATGGTGGCAATCCGAACACCGATTTTTCCTTGCATCGAGATCCTAAAGTGGCTCATTGATCACACCGATGCGCATAAATGTTTAATAAATGATGATAATGGTGGATGTGTCAGTTTTTTCTTGCCATCAGAGGTTGAGAGTTACTACAAGCTCAAGGAGTCAGAAGAAAATATGAGCACTGATTTCGTTCTGAGTTTCTATGCTTTGCATGATACCAGGAAAATCATGGCATCATGGTGGAGGTAAGACAAAAAATTCATGAACTAGACCGCCAGTTGGTACCCAACGACCAATCTAAGAGAACCATACATATACTTGATTGCTCTTCTCTGCAGGTTACATGGGGAGAATGATTGCTCCCAGTTTTTAGAGGCTTGGATGCCCTTAGCTTTTACGATAGCCATTTTAGACACGTGTTTCAATTGGGGTGCTATCATATCCAAATAGCTGAGCACCTGCATAAGATAGGCCCAAATGCCAAAAGAGGGCGAAACCCCCTCCTTCTACATGGCCTCGTATCTGTTAGACGTCATCTGTGCCATGAACATTTTCTTTGGAATAAACTTGAACTGGTACTCTTCAGAGCTCCCGGTCCATGTATACTTCAACATTTTATGGGATAACAGGTACAAAAAATACTATGCCCTTACCTATGATCAATTTATTGCACGTATCTATTTTTTTTCTATTCAGGAAAGAATGCCCTAAGCTGTCAAAAGAAGAAAAAGGGGTTATATCCAAAATGGGTCACTAGTATCTAGACGAGTGCGAAAACAACATCAGGGTTTTTGGAGCCACAAGGGCACCCATTTGTTACCCATATATGTTCCCAACTGACTAGTGTTAGGGGAAATTTGCCACTAGACCATCCTGCAAGGATACAATGACACCTTAGTAAAGGACAAGAAACGAGCTTTCATACTGTATGGGTTTCATATTGGCTTCTATATGGTCAAAGACACCACACATGCTAAGAAAGAAGGGCTAAGTCAATTGGAATTTCGGTTCCAAAATGGCCGATTTCTCAAACATGATCCTGAGGGACTAGTCTCGCAACATGCATCGTAGGTATCATCCTGTTGGCCCTATGCCCATGATCGATTCAAAGATGAAATCTTCACTGAAAACGCTCAGGATTGGGATGAAGTGGCATCGAGAAAGGTTGATCCTCAAACGAACAGATTCAAGGCCATGAGTTTGGAAGAACAAGAGACGTCTTTGGAGCAGACAACTCAAGAAATTCTCAAGGCTCAGGAAGGAACTATAGCATCTGAACTCGACGAGGGAATAAGTGATCCCCAAGAGGGTATCGAGACAAAGACAGTTCATTAGGAATCCTCGGTACAAATCAGGGATCTCTGTGAAGATCAAGTTGCACAAGAGATGGGTGCACTTTTATACCAGCAAGTCCAGCTGCTAATGAAGCAGATGCAAGATGATCCATACCTTATCATAAGGCTTGCGATTTAAACTACTATTTGAAGCACCCTGATAGAGTCAAGCGGCCCCGGTCCCATGAATATTGACAACACCAATGGGTTAGGTAATCCCGAATCCTCAACATCGTTGATCCATTCCTCGAAAGGTGAGACAACTCAAAGAGAGACAGGTTGGGTCTCGATAGAAACCTAAGCGCCTAACCCCCTGAGAAAAAACATACATATATATATATATATATATAGCGATGAAGAGAGTTTGGAGTCATCTCACAGCACCTTGGTGCATGTCCAAGAGGAAGGAGGTCCTGACAAAACCTCTTCCCCTCAGCCCGAGTTTAAATACCAGGAGGTCTCACAAAAGGAAACAAAAACCAAAAGTGGCCTTGACACAAAAGGACCCAATGAATCAGAAGTCAAGCTGGTGGATCCAAACGACGGGCCTAAACCGGAGGAGACAAAGAAAGGATCTTCGCAAAAGGAAATCAATATTTCTATGGCTGACGAGAAAGTAAGTAATGAACCTATACTCGACACTTCCATTCTGCCCAATGCTCAAATCCCCGACGAGCGACAAGTGGGAGTCAGACCCGCAAGATAAAACGAGGAAGTTCGAGAGTCCAACCTCGAACAAATATATACCACTAACAGTTTGGGAAACAAACTAACATGGGGCGATCAATAGATACCTGAGGCAGTAGACGAGGTGGCTGATATCTATGTGATCTCCTACGATCAGAAGAGAAAGGCCATTTTTCAAAGGACTGCAAAGAAAAGAAGGATCTCGTTAGATCACTCCATCCTAGTTACTACAAAGGAGAACTTGATCAACACAGCAGAAACCCGGATGTCTGAACTGATTGGTGTAGGAAAGGCCCTCTTAGATGCCACCTTGGACAGAGCCAGGAGAGATGAAAAGGAACTAGCCGCCACCCTAAATGAGCTCAAACACTCGAACATACCATTGTGTATCTGAAAGGTGAGTTCATAGGAGTTTACAACGAGTTTAAGAAGGAGAGACAACTGTTACTTGAAAACATAGTTGATTTCCAGGAGGAAACTCTTATGGCAATCGCAACTTGCAAGGAGATGGAGCGATGGTATGAAAGGGATCAACAAGTAGTAGAAAGACTTGAGTACATTGAGGTAGTCCAGGAAGGCCGAGATAAGGAAAAACATGGCATTCAGGTGATAGGAAAAAGTAGTCTTAATTGCATGAAGTGATCAACCGAGTATTGGGCCAAGATGTCTCGGGACCCACATCGAGAAATCCAAGAGAAATGGACCAGGTGTAATAAGCACTGGGGTAAAATTAACAAAATAATGAAGGGTGTCGGGCTGCTCGAGTTCGACACCCCTGATAATTTCATTGACTTGAGCAATGTGGTCAAGCTGCATGCTGAACAAGATGCGCTATGGACCGAAGATTTCACGAAAATAGTCGATGCGAAGCCAGGGCAAGTACGACAATTCACCGAACATCCGATCAGAGCCTGAACCATGCTACAACAGCTGAAATTCAGTTTAGTAAAGTACCGGGAACATGCAGTAGACATCAGGGTAATGTACGCGGCCCTGATGGAACAACATAGATTTCCATGGTCTCAAACTTGTGAAAAATTGTTTGTCAGCTAGAATGAATATGAGAGCAGTCATCCTTTCCATGAAGTATATCAAAACGATTGTTAAAGAAGCTATTAGAAGATAATGCCACATGGCGATTTATGTTTTGCTTAAACTACAATTAGTCGTTAGTTTCGGTTAGAGCTTTATATTATAAATAAAGACATTGACCGATTAGCAAAGGGTCGATGGTTGTTGTAAGAACTCTTTCCTTTTGGTTAACAAGAATTATTTTGAGATTGCTATGAATTGAGAAGTCCTTCTGGACCAAAAGACAAACTATTTTCATCAGATGCATGTGATTGGACTTGGATAAGAATTACTTCCTATCCTGTTTCATGAATGATGCAGTAATGAGTAAGAGCAATTAATTATGTTGTCAAGTTATCTGGTGCAATGTTTTGATGTTCTTTTCTTTAATGATGAAGAAAAATCGTTGTGTTATTATGTAATGCATGGTTATGGTAGATGAATTATTTTTCTTTCCATTATCTTGTTACATATGTGCTTTCTTTCTGATAGTTAGTTTCTCAGACAGTCATTAGATGCTCACACGGTTAATGTATTAGTACTAGGTATGTGGTATAGAGTAATTGTCTGCATGTTGAGCAGCTGGTTATCCCAAGATTAACCTCTTCCCCAATAGTTAAAACTTAATCCTATTAATTGTCAAGTTGGTTTATGATGGCTTGCATCTCTCATATCAGCCCTACACAAGAGAAAATATAGAAGAAAAATATCCCTAACTGAAGGAAGATCCTTTACAAAGAAACACAAAGCCCGTCGATAAACTAGCCGGATCACAAGATCTGGAGAACTATTCAATTTTAAATGCCGCAGAGTATAATTGGGCCTCGGTGGCGGGTTTGGTTCCTACTGTTGATTCAAGGAATTTAGGTCCCATCAACAAGTTATCTTGGAATCCCTTCCGAGTTCAGAAATCAGAAGAAGCGGGGTGCACAGAGGCATAAATGCCCGAGACCCTGTTATAACCCTATGATTCATAGGATCATTTGTTGACTGGAATTTTTTCCACTCTGGGTGTATAGGTTTGCAAATAATATTTCATCTCTGCAAATTATTTTCAAAGGAAGCAACGCACAAAACCCACCAAAATCGCTAAATCCTAAGTTTTGTTGCATTCGCACCTGGAGAATAAAGAACGCGCTTAGATCAATGGTCGATCTAGCAGCGCGTAGATCAACGACTGATAGTGGATTCCGGACCCCCTCGACTGTTCTACCTTTAACGGTGGGGGGC
>JZKD02S1742707.1:562577-572845 GCA_000966675.3 Picea glauca
TAAAACAAAGCTATATCAGACAGAGAGATCCCTCTCTGAGTCTTGGAGGGATAGATCCAAGACTCAAAGTGGTTTTGATGTTGCCTCTGTGACTGCCTCTTCAGCCTTGGGCAAATTACAGAGTGCTAACAGACCTGAAACCGTGAAGTTCTTAGGGAGATATACACCATAGATCTAGAGAAAAGAGCTTGACTGTTAGATCAAGCAGAATAGAAGATTGTAATTTTGGGAGTTTGAATCTAAGGAGAAGTGGGATGTGTCATTGCGCAAACTCCTGAAGTCTGAAGTCCCGAAGCGAAAGAGTAGACGTGGCGGGGCTAGATGACATCACCTGGAGGTGATGTGGACACATGGGATATGTGCCACGTGTTAGTTGGTTTAGAACCCGTGGATGATTGAATGAAATTTGGAACGTGACGAGTGTCACCCATATGAATGGGCCACATATCAGTCGCTATTATTCCACCATGTGGCATCCTGTGTGAGAAGGGTTAGTGGGATATGTGGTTATGTAATGTAGTTAAAGGTTGGAGGACCCACAATGGTGTTGATCATGATACACAAAGATCAATGGCCATAAGGAATTACGGGGACCCAAGTTGCACAAAAGCTAATTCTCCAAGGTGGTCCCGTAATGCAAACCGTGGTTTCACTGAGGGGTTACGTGTCAGTGTCGGGTGAATTTCGGGATGAAAGGTGGGTTACTCTAAACCACTATTGCATGCCCTCGCAATTGGGAAAAACGTTAAGTGATGTAATGTAATAACGTCACCTAAGGTGACGTGGGAGTGTTCAAAGATTAATGGTTCGGAGTGTGCGGATGTGAAATCTTCCGAAGCTGAAGGCCCGAGTATGAGCTTATTGATCTAGCACTTGGTCACAACCCATGGTCACGTGGGTTGGGGACTGAGAGGAAGGGGCTAGTGCCCAAAAAATTAGTAGAGAAGAGCTCTGAAAGAAGAAATCTGTTGGGATTCTTGATTGAACGAGAATCACAGATAATGAAAACTAAAATTTTTCTTGAATCAGATTTGTTTATGAATGTTGTGGGATTTGTTAATGAATAATGGCCTAAAAAATTCTAGTTGTCTGCAGATTGTGTTTGCAGAATTTTAAAGAGTGCCAGAACTGAGTAGGGTTTCCATTGAGTGCAAATAAATGGAAGAGGCATGAACTGCTTCCAGTTCCGAGGATGAAGCAAAATGAATGGATGTACGGTTGGGAGTTGAAGGGTCGAAATCCAATGGGCATGGAGAAGAGATAGATAAGGATGGGCATATGATGAAAATCATTGAAAGATAGCAGAAATATGGCCAAACTCACCGAGTAGATAGCAAGAAGCTTATGAAAGATAAGGAACAACAGGGAGAATTCAACTTAAAGTTGATGAAGAGTCTGGAGAGAATAGAAAAGAAGTTGGACTCGAACAAAACAGGGAGTCACCCGACTTCTGAGGGAAGAAGATCAAGGAGTGTTGGTAGACACCATCATCACTCCCAAGGTCACTCCAAGAGGAGGGCACACAGTAGTTCAAGCCCATCTCCTACCAGAAAGCACATGAGATTTGGAGTGGATGAACTGAAGGGAGAGATGAATAAGACTAAGCCTCCTACTTTTGATGGAGAACATAAGAAGGAGGAAGATGCCAAAACATGGTTGCTTGGCATGAGGAAATATTTCCAACTGTAGAATTATTCCTCTCATGCATAAGGAAGAATTGCAATGTATCAACTAAAGGGAAAAGCATCCATGTGGTGGGATCAGCTTGTGCAAGTACAACACATTAGAGAGAAAGATATCACTTGGAGATAATTCAAGAGGTATTTTGAGAAGAAATACTTGACTACAAGGTATTATGACAGAAAGATGAAAGAGTTATTTGAAATCAAGCTGGGCAACATGACCATTGATGAATACGAACGAAGGTTTTTGGAATTGATGAATTATGTTTCGTTCATCAAGGATGAGACTGTCAAGATTCATATGTATCTAAGTGGATTTCCACCTTCCATTGGCGATAAGATTCAGTATGATGATCCTAATACTATGGAAGAAATGATAAGGAGGGTGAAATGCTTATATGAGCAGTAAAGAGAGAAGCCTACCTTCTGGAAGGCTTGGAAAGAAGGGAACTATGCCACCCTTTTTCAGAAATAGTCCTCAAGGAAAACCGTTGTTTAGAGAGTTGAGAATGGTTGACATAGAGGAACAAAGGCCAAGGAAGACGCCCATTCAATGTTGGGGCTTTAAGGGGAACCACAAGTACATAGATTGTCTCCATAAAAATGGAAAAGTGAAAGTTTTCCATAATGTTCAACAATCTTAAACAATGGAGGACATGGGCAGTAGAATGCCAAGGATCTATGCAGCCTTGGACAACAAGCAAGCTGAATTTGAATCACACATGATTGAAGTGGAAGGTATGATCAACAACCATCCCTTCACTATTTTAATTGATTCATGGGCTAGCCATAGTTATATAGATCCTAGAGTGGTGGAAAGTTTGCAATTGTCGAGAAGCAAACATGAAAAGTCTTGGTTAGTGTAGCTAGCTATAGGAACCAAGAGGAAAGTCACTTAGTTGGTTAACTATTGTCCAGTGGACATGAATGGACTAAGCACAAAGGCTGAATTGAACGTTTTGCCTTTAGGTTCTTATGATTGTCTAATTGGGATGGACTGGTTGGACTAGAACCATGCCATCTTGGAATGTTGTAACAAGGCATTCACTGGGCTAGATGGGGAAGGAAATCATAAAATAGTCCAAGGAATTCCTAGAGCTATTGCTATCAGAGAAATCTCAGCAATGCAGCTGAAGAAGTGCTATAGAAAAGGTTGTCAATTATTTGTAGCCCATGTGGAGGAAGCATCTAAGGATGAAGTCTCAAAGATTGGAGATCATGCAATACTAAAGGAGTTTGAAGATGTATTTCAGGAGGTACCCAAATGACCTACGAAGAGAGATATTGATTTCTCTGTAAACTTGATGCCTGGAGCAGCTCCAGTGTCGAAATATCCTTACAGAATGAGTATGCCAGAGATGAAAGAGTTGCAATTACAGATTGAAGAGTTTCTGAAGAAGGGGTACATACGCCCAAGTGTGTCACCTTGGGGAGCCCCGGTCCTATTAGTGAAGAAGAAATATGGGACATTGATATTGTGTATCGATTTCATATAGTTGAACAAAGTAATTGTAAAGAACAAATATCCTCTACTGAGGATTGATGACCTCTTCGATCAGTTGAAGGATGCGAAGATATTTTCGAAGATATACCTCAGGTTGGGATATCACCAGGTAAAGATAAGGGATGAAGACATTAACAATAATTCCTTTAGAACAAGGTATGGTCATTACGAGTTCACAGTGGTGTCATTTGGGCTGTCAAATGCACCTGTTGTTCTTATGTGCCTAATGAATGGTGTAATCATGGACTATCTAGACAAGTTTGTCATAGTATTCCTGGATGACATTCTGGTGTATTCCAAGTCGGAGGAAGAGCACAAACAACATTTGAGGATGGTGTTGTAGGTGATAAGAGAGCATCAAATGTATGCCAAGTTGAGAAAGTGCTTGTTTTATCAGGAGCAATCCATTACTTGGGGCATATTATTTCGAAGGATGGGATAGCTGTATATCCTGAGAAGATTGAGGCCATCAAAGAATGGTCAACACTTAAAAACGTGATGGAAGTCATATCCTTTATGGGTCTAGATGGTTATTACATAAGGTTTATCGTGGGGTTCTCAAGGATAGCTCACCCTATCACTTCCTTGCAAAGGAAGGAGAAGAATTTTCAATGGATAGAGGATTGTGAGAAAATATTTCAATGATTGAGGCAATTGTTAACCAGTGCTCCAATCCCGAGGATTGAAAATCCGAATGAAGACTTTGTAGTGTGTATAGATGCATGCAAAGAAGGAATGGGAGGATTCCTCAGTCAGAATGGATTCGTAATTTGTTATGAATCCAAAAAGTTGAAAGACCACGAAAGAAACTATGCAAATCATGATTTGGAGTTGGAATCCATAGTACACACTCTAAAGAAATGGAGACATTACCTCATGGAAAGGAGGTTCAAACTAAGAACATACCACAACGGTTTGAAATATTTGTTTGATCAACCAACCTTGAGCGCTAGACATAGTAGGTGGTTGAATTTTCTTTGTGAGTATGATTTTGATATCAAGCATATCAAAGGGAAGGAGAATAAAGTGGTTGATGCACTCAGCAGGAGGGTACACGAATTACATGCTACAACCATTAGCATGTACCGAAATGGTATTAAAAGTAGATTTTCGGAGGCTACAAATAAATATTTGCAGTACAGGGATTTGGTAGAAAAGATACAACAAGGTAAGATGCCACAGAAAGTGGAAAATTATAAGTTGGAAACTGACGGAATACTTTTGTACGAGAACAAAATTTATGTATGTAATGTTCATGACTTGAAACTTATGATTTTGCATGAAATGCATAATGTGTCTTATGCTGGGCACCCTAGATATCAGAAAACTGTGGTAGTAGTCAAGAGCCATTACTTTTGTCTAGGTATCAAGAAAGAGATTGTTGAATACATCACCAGATGTATGGAGTGCAAAAAGGTTAAAGCTGAGCACAGACACCCAGCAGAGTTGCTGCAACCTTTACCCATTCCTGAGTGGAAGTGGGAGGTAGTGACAATGGATTTCATCACGGGATTGCCCAGAACAGGCAAACAACATGATTCAATCATGGTGGTGGTGGACAAGCTTACGAAAGCTGCCCATTTTATTCCACTAAAGAATACTCACAAGGCAACAGATGTTGCTGATATTTTTATGAGGGAAGTAGCACGATTGCATGGTATTCCCAAGACAATTGTGTCCGACAGAGACCCCAAATTTACCTCAAATTTCTGGAAAGGGTTATTCAAGGGGTTCAGAATGAATATGAACTTTAGTACAACTTATCATCCTGAGTGTTATGGGTAGACAGAGAG
This sequence comes from Picea glauca, assembly GCA_000966675.3. NCBI lineage: Eukaryota > Viridiplantae > Streptophyta > Pinopsida > Pinales > Pinaceae > Picea > Picea glauca. The sequence goes on from JZKD02S1742707.1 coordinate 567,557, forward strand.
GGTGAATTGAGTAATAGAAGACATACTAAGGATGTATGTGATGGACAAACCATCTAAATGGGAAGACTTCCTACACTTGGTAGAATTCGCCTACAATAATGGGTATCAAGCCTCGTTGAAGATGAGCCCATTTGAAGCACTTTATGGCAGAAAGTGAAATACTCCAGTAAGCTGGGATAATCCAGCTGATAGGGCAGTAGTTGGGCCAGAGTTTCTCAAGGAAATGGAAGAGCAGATGCTAAAAATTAAGCAGAATTTGAAAGCTGCCCAAGACATGCATAAAAGTTAAGCTCATAAAAACAAAACCCATAAAGAGTTTAAAATTAGAGAGCATGTTTTCTTGAAAGTGAAAGCCAATAGAAGTTCCCTAAAGCTAGGAAACTGCACCAAGTTGGCAGCCAGATTTTGTGGGCCATTTGAAATCCTAGAAAGGATTGGGCCAGTTGCATATATGCTTGCCTTACCTGCATCCATGACTATACATAATGTGTTTCATGTTTCATTGCTTAAGAAATAGATACTTGATGCTAATCATGTAATAGATTGGAATGTGATTCAGGTGGAGCAAGAAGGTGTCCTGCAAGTGCATCCTATGCGCATATTGGACTGAAAAAGAAAATAGCTCTGGAATCGAGCCATAGGGATTGTAAAGTTCCAGTGGACCTGGTATAGTTCTGAGGATGCAACATGGGAGCATGAGGATGCTATGCGAGCAGAATACCCGCATATTTTTGAAGATTTTGAAAATCTTGTTGATGTTGTGTGAGAGTTGCACTGAGGACAGTGCAACAATAAGGGGAGGGGATTGTAATATCCCCAAGTACAAGCCCTGTTGTAATCATGTTTATGAATTGTAATCATGTTTATGAATTGTAAATCATGTTTTGTAGGCTAGTGAGCCAAGTATTGATAAGTTGGTGGGCTTATGTGTTTATTAGGTCGGAGAGCCTAAGTGTTAAAGGTCAGGAGCCTGTTCTTCTATATGTAATATGCAAAACATTAATAAAGATTAAACATCGTTGCGTGCAGACTAACCACGAAGAAAGAGTGATGGGAGACTAAGCTTCCACAGGGTGGGTAAGGGAAAAGGGGTTGAAAGGTTAGAAAGAGGGGCTAAGCTTAGGGGTTCAAGTCCTTGAGAATAATATTTTATTATTATTCTAAATCTGTGTGACAAAACATGTTTTTTTATCCTAAGTTCTGGGAGAGGCAATGCATGTAGCTCCAACGTGTGCAAAAGGGAACACATGCATCTCCAGGAAGACAAGTGTCGACCTGGGCGCATGTGGTTAAAAGCTGAAGCGTCAACTGAGTTTGGGGTTTCTCCTCCATTCTTCCATCAGCTGTCTGAAACCAAGAATTATGTCTGATCTCTGCATGCATACCCTCACACAGCTCTGAAAACCGAAGCTTGTGATGTTTTCTTGAGAAGCCGATACACCCTCTATCTGAATTGTCAAGTTTTTGTTCGACCTCTGCATGGATTGCTTGTCACGCATCCTGAAACCAGTGTTACCTGAACCGTGTTGTGTCTTAGTGGCCTGTTGTCGTTTTTCTAGATGTCCACACCCAATTTTCCTGTTGTTGTTGTCACTCGTGAGTTAACCAAAAGATGTTGTTGTTGTTGTTATCTTGAACTTGTGGGAATTGAGTTGAAAAACTGGTCAAAGAACCGAGTTCTCGGGCCTGTGGTAGAAGAGGTAGGTTGTTAGGATTGTGAGCAGCTCTCTCCAAGTGAGAGAGTCTGTTGGGAAGTGGTTTTCTCCTAGAGAGAGTCCAACACTAGCTACAGAGCTCTGAGAATTCCTGATCCGGCCTATTGCCGAGACCCAGAGAGGGAGGTGAAGCACCGATGGACTGTGCTTGTGAAGGTGTATACTCTCGGGTGGAACATGCATGTGGGGAATGAGATTCTGTGAGTAGTGGGCATAAGAAGGCTCCTAGAGAGAATCCTTCTGGATGCTCTGTGCAGTTTTCCTGTAACCTCAACCTAGTCTAGGATTCCCTTGCCCCGGGTGGAGCTTGGTCCTAGCTCGAAGGTGACCCATTGCTGAGCATGATGAGCAGTGTGGTCTAAGGTTGGGAGGTTTGTGGAAGGTCTTCACGTAGTTGGTGGAGTTACAACAGTTTCAAAGATAAGTATATGCATGTGTTTAATTTTAATTAAAATGCATGTCTGTGATGCTTGCATTATTATCATGTATTCTGTTGCAATGATATTTACTATCAATTCCATTAATTTTGTATGTTAGCAGTAATTATATGTTTACTCTGTGTTAAGTCATTTAAATTCATTTAAATGCATACTATATAATCTTGAGAATGTTTTCGCGTAGTAGCTTTGCCTGACAGTGGGGTTTATGGTCGGGGACGTTACACAGTGGATACGCCATGGGTGCAATATTGATGCAATATCATAAGCCTATATGTTACCACTCCGAAACTCTTAACCAAGTTGTTGTTAACTATCCTACATATGATAAAGAGTTGTATGCATTAGTTCAGAGTGTAAATAAATGGAAGCACTACTTGTCAGGGAAGGAAACAATCATATATATAGATCACCAACCCTTTCAGTATCTTCAAGAACATACCAAATTTCAACAATCTCAACACTACAAGTGGATGGGTTTTCTACAACAATTTCACTTGGTAATCAAGTACAAAAGGGTACAAGTAACAAGGTAGTTGATATGCTTTCTAGATCTCCTATTGTTGCTTCTGTTATTTTTAAGAGTACTTCTTTATCTCATGATAGCTATGTAGAACAATAAGCCATCGATGAAGATTTTAAAGAAGTACATGCAAAGCTAACTCTTGGTGCACATGTAGAGAACTATTGTCTGCAAGGAAAACTAATTTACCATCTTGGAAAGCTATGTATTCCTACAAGTGAACGAATCCATGTAATACGAGAAGCTCATACTTCTCTTGTGTCTGGGCATTTTGGGGTAGGAAAAACTATGGCTCATTTGCAGAGGTTTTGTTACTGGCCTCAAATGAAAGAAATTGTAACTAAATATGTAAAGGGGCATGTGATGTGTTATACTTGTAAGCGCATTAATAGAAAAGTGGGGCTATACTCACCACTTCATGTTCCATCCCATCCATGGGAAAGTGTCTCCATGGATTTTGTAGGGGGTTTACCAATGACCAAAGGGGGTCATGATTATTTGTAAGTTGTAGTGGATAGGTTCAACAAGATGTGTATCTTGATTCCATGTAAAAAGCATATCACTGTTGAGTAGACTGCTAATCTCTTCTTTCAACATGTTTGGGTTCAATTTGGATTACCCACATCTATCGTCTCGGATTGAGATACTCAATTCATTGGGGACTTTTGGACTAGCTCGTGGAGAATGATGGACACCAAATTGAAGAGGAGCATTGATTTCCATGCACAGATCGATGGACAGACATAGGTGGTAAACTGAACAATGGTAATTTTTCTTCGAGGCTACTTCAGCAAGCATCCCAAGTTATGGGATGAACAAATACCCTATGTACAACATGCGTACAATCGAGCTTTACATTCATCCACTCAGAGATCACCTTTTGAGACATGTTTTAGGTACTTGTTATCACACAGTTTGTAGCTAGGTGAAATGGCTAGAGAATTGAAGGCAAACTGGCGTAACATGAACCTTCCCCACCCAATGTGACCTCAATGGAGAGGTTCTTTCTGTTTAGGGAGGTTAGCCTAGGGGAGACGTCCTCGACAACCTGGGGTTTTGAAGAGGCAAAGGTATAAAGATTAAAGTAAAAGTTCCTCCTCACAGGTTACCACCTAGGTCAGATAGTCCGGCTAAACAACCAATAATGAAGTGTATGCCCAAATGAAAACACCTGCCCGGAATAAGACAACATTATATGCAGGCTATAACTCAAAGGGTTAGTACTTCAATGACTATATGATATCAATTAATAAGCAATGTAAAACAATAGATACCAATGAAGTCAACATTTCATCGATTAGCTATGGCAAAAACATCAATTCATTAATAACTATCAAGATGATCAAGCCAACAATGCATCCAATTAACACTTAATAAATGCTTCAAATCATCATTTAATTGCCTATATTCAACATCTGCTACGTCAAGATGAGATAACCAATTGTGACGTCAGACCTAATTAGGTTAGTTTGTTAGTTAGGGTTTCAAAATTTAGAGTTTTGAGAGTGGTTTTGTACACTAGGACTTCAATGTTGGAGGTTAGAGATCAGTGCCTTAGGGTATATGGAGTCAAAAAAGATAAGGGTACAAGGTTTTGAAAGGATGAAGACTTAAATACTAGAGGGAAGGGTTCTAAAGTGATGCAAAGGCAGGGCCCTAGAATCAAAACCCTAGGGGAAAGAGGCTCACTTTGGTGTTGCTTAAGCAAGGCCTCATGCTCTTTCCTCCTTCTTTAGGTCAACTTGGCAAAACGGCTAGCATAAATGATAAATTTAACCAATGGATGAGGTGAGAGAAAGTGTTGTAAAGACAAGGCTTTCAAAACCTAGAAGATGATGGCCCTAGGTGTAGATAACTGAGGCCTAGGACGTCACCCCCTTTTCAACTTGTAAAATTCAATGCTAGCTTAAGGGAAGAAACAAGATGAGTGTAGCAAACGCTAGGCTCAATCCTCCTTCTTCAATGGCTGAAATATTTCTCTCTAAGGGGACATGAAACAAGGACCTACTTGTGTGCTTGTTACCTAGGGTTTTAAATCATCAATTTAATAAGAAAATGCAAGAAATCAAACCTACAACCATTCAATTAAGAATTTTTGAAAGAAAATCACTTACATATCATGAAGAAAGCATGTGCAAACCCTAGTTGTAAACCTTCCTTGGAGAGAAATGCCAAAAGATGCCAAAATATCCTTCCAATAACAAGTGCACCTCACTTAGAAAGAAATAATACCCTAGGAGGGCGCAAAAATCAGACCTCACAAGTGTGAGTGAGTTGTGTTATGTCAAATGAGGGAAAAACATCCTCAATATATAGTATCTCATGACCTTTAATTTAAATTAGGTCATTAAAAATAGTCGACAAGGCTAATAACCAAAAATCATATTGTTTTACATTAAACTACTAAATGAAACCCTAAATGAGCAATAAGCAAGACGTCAAGCCCCTCTGAGGGAGACGTTGGCCCTTTTTAGGGCAAAATATAGCACAAGATGACAAACGTTGGCCCTTTTTGGGCCTCCAAACTCTGCCACACGTGCCAAAATGCTCTGTCAAGGTGCCATACACTGGAGGTGATGTCATGGCTCCTAGATGATGTCCTGGGGCATCAGAA
>JZKD02S1742707.1:591645-609837 GCA_000966675.3 Picea glauca
TGGGCCCTCAAGGGCCATGCTCAAGTCAATCTGCTCTCGTACTCCATGTCTGGGATCATGTGGGCCTCGAGACATGATCTCCTAGTTATCCCTAGGTATCGGGGATAACAATCCCACATTGGTTAACAACATTCATCATTGGCTGGTAATCCAATGATTTATTTCTATGTTCGACTTCAACAAATTCATTCACATAGATAAAATTGTGCCAAGATTGGGTTTCAGTGAAGACTATTTGGTTTGGGATCCTAACAACAATTTGTAGTCTCTAGCAATGTGAAAATAAAAGGGCATGACACTATTGTTACAACAACATCAACCTACAACCATTTGATTCTAGTTTACAACCTGCATTCCACCAATAATTTCAAATTGTTTCCCATAATTTGCAGGTCTTCGTGGAAACGACACTAGAGTACTCAGCTTCCAAGTGTTACAGAAGCTTGTTACAAGTTTAGACACTTGTCGCAACATCCTTTTCTGTGGCAGAATCAACCAACAACATTTTTTCATCATTCTTTGGTTCCAAGTTTGGTTTTAGCATTTCCACAATGAATAAGTTCAGATTTTCTAAATTTTCAAAGTTTTTAAACATGCATAAAGGTTGAATTTCACTCAGAACAACAACAATAAATTTTTATCATCAGTGGTATTGATTCTATCAGCTTCAGTTTGCTTCAATCAACAATATTAGTTCAATTTTAGAAAATATGGCTATATTGGTGCAGAAACTATACATGAGGTATAGGAAGCCTGTAACTTTGTTTCATTTAGCAAAGACAACCAGTGACAAAGCTTCATTTCTCAACCCAAGAGTTAGCAAAGTACCAAATGTCTCCATGATCAACAAAGAATGTTACATGTGCAATAACATATCTCTCGAGTTAGTGTTTTGCATTTCTCCTTTCAACATGCTTTCATACCTTTCACATGTGTAAGTTGGTAATTGAATAAATTCAGAGGAATCAACAACTAGTTGGGCACGTGCTTGCGTTACACGTGGCTGTGTTATCCAACTGCTACCACTATAACCTCCAGGTGTGCCCAAGAGGCCCCATACGCAACACACATTGTAAGTCGGGGGGAGTTGAACTCGAAACCTCATGGAACTTCATTTTCACGACACTTGCCAATTGAGTTGTCCCCTGGGGGCGTTTTTAAAGACTCTTTTATTCTATTAAGAATGAAGGATTTTTTTTTCCAACTCTGTTATACTTGTTACTTTACCCTTTATCCCACCGCTAAGCCATTTAAATCATATCACCTATCTCTTTATATCTTGAACTTTCTCCTACCTTTGAATCATACACCATATTTCCCTAATACTCAAATCTGATTCTATCCTTATGATACATTACTCATTTCACTTATTGGTCAAAGGCTCTTCCATTAACCATATTGCATTCTTATATGTATATGAGTTTAATCACATCTTCCATATGTTCATATACCCTATCAACCATGTGGCAAATTTCCCATACTATCCTCTATCATGATGATCCATGAACTTATATGACATCACTTATACACCTACAATTTTATTCATGTCTTAAGGACTACTCATTGTACGATTATCTTCTAAATCCTCCAATTGCATGTATAATTGCCTCTTTGATATATAAATAGTCCCAACACTTCTATCATTATCCACAAATTTTCATAAAATCAATTCTCGATTTGACCATTGAAACTCATTTGGAATCACTTAAGGGATTCCAAATGAGTTATATCCATATCATTCCAAAACCAAATCATGTATACCCTTGAAACCACTGATTGATTCCAATAACTTGCCCATATGGTCATGTATGTCATAGTTCAAGAGTATAGGAGTAGGATTTCTCTTTCTATGGGAACGATGGTGATTTACCATCATGAGCCAACGACAATGCATGTTTAGAACCCTTGCCATAATACAATGCATGTAAAGCAATGTTTAGGACAACTGATGACATTATTTCTTTTCTAAGTTTCAAGGTTTCGATGATCAGGTTTTGCTTCAGTTTGCAAGAGGTTTTAATGGATGAGCTTCCCAATTAAAGTGATCCAGTCATGGAGGTTTCATAAAAGACAATAAATTAGGTCATGGATTTTCCCATTGAAGGAGAAAAATGGCTCAAAACAAATCAGTGAAATGCCAAGACTGTAACTAATTCCTAAAGACAGAATTACAGGACGTTGATTGGTCTAAAGGGATACCTCACACAAGGATTAAATATGAATAAAAAAAAACCTCTAGTGGTTCTTCAAAAGTATTTAACATAAGAAGATTGGACTGCATGGTTGAAATGATACTTGGGGGGCGACTTTCTAATTTGAGATTCATTCAGTTAGCAACACAATGAAATGGTGGCAGAGGATCGTGTAGTTGATAATAAAGGCCTTGGAACTTAGGGTTTCCTATTTTGGGGACGAAAAATGAAATTAAGAAAAATAGAAGGGGCTTCATCGAAGGAACCTGTAGCTCAAAAGAATAACCAGGAATATGGAACCATAAAAAATGTATGTGTTGACCAAAATTTGGTTCCTTCTCCTCTACAACTTATGATCAAACAATCTATATTTGTTTTAGAATTTGAAAAAGGAAAATACAAAAGAACCCTAAGAGGTTTTATAGTCCCAAAGAAAATGAAAATAACTAAACATTAAAATCCTTAGAGTTTTGTACCATTTGTATCTTAGTATGGTAATAAAACACCAGAAGGAAAAGCATCTTCAATTTATGTGAATCATAAATTCTTTGTCAGATTATGAAAAGGGAAATAAGAAACTGAAAGAAGAGTTACATGAATATGTTATAATAGACAGGTTTTTCAAAGAGGGGAATGAGAAATTCAAAATGCAAAGTGCAAAACTCCGAGATGAAATGCATTCCCCCAATAATAAATTGTATTGATAGGCCAATAATTAGTATAAGAAGTCTCAGGTGCTTACGATGGGAAATTGATCTCTAAAGTGTTAGAATATAGAAGATTGTGTGCTCATTTTACCATTGACGATACCCTCGTCACCCAACCATAGGCCGAAGCCACCCTCTGAGCACCTTAACCTTGACTGAGAATTAATCCGAAAGAAAACCCTAGGATAGATAGCCAAACAAGGTGTAGCGCATCTTCCTCCAAAAATAGCGCACCAACAATAGCTGATCAAATAGTCCAAACCCTAGCCAAGAGATAGTCCAAGCTCATACTGAAAACTAGTTGTTGTTGTTGCAGTTGCACCTACAACCCTCCTCCACATGTGCGCACCAAACTAGGAACTGCAGTGCGCACCAAACTGGGAACTGCAATTTTGAGATATGTCAAAATGAGAATTGGCGCCCTGTATTTATACTGGTTCTGCTAGATTTGTTGGGGCCGACTTCTCCTTCTGGATATGTTTCTGTTCAGTATATTATTATTATTTCTAGAAGACTTCTTCTCTTGGAGGCTAATAACCTAATATAAATTATCTTCTTGAGCCAACAAGACTTCTATGGTTATTAGCCAACTCATTAGGGTTTTCTCTTTCTTTCCGGAGTCTTCTATTCTTGTCAGGTTCACACATGGAGGTAAATACCTCCCACAGCTACCATAATATTAACAGTCCCTCCTAGATAGGGAGGTATTACAAGTAATGGTCTTGAGCACAAAAATATACCATTTACCTGGTAGCATCAATATAGTCGTCTAGACTATCTCATGACTAGATCATGAGCATCACCATCACCATTAGCTGCATCATCTCTCAAAACCATACTTCATTTGAGTAATTAGACATGATGTTGGATAAGTCACTCACACCATAGAGTGATACAAGAGCCACTCTTATAATCTAGAGGAATAAATGTTCTGAACCAATTTTCGTCTGGAAAATCTTTGTTCATCATTCATCTGGATGGTGATTATTTTCAATAAACTGTTGATAGTCTTCAAGGCAATTAGAACAAGGATAGAACACAATTGTGTCTATTCATAGTAGTACATAACTACAATCTAGTGGTACACTACCACACAAAGTAACACACAAGTACTTGATCAACAATGTATGGTTGCGAACAGTGGAACATATCCACCAGAGTAGTCCTCATCTAATGTCATACAATTTTCATAACAAACATCTGATAGCAACCTGCATAGAAACAATGTTATGATATAAACTGATTTGTCTGGGCCAATCTATCACTCACATCTGTGAGCTCTGAAAGAATATCTGCCTCAAAATAGTGGAACATATCCACTATAATAGTCTTCATCTAATGTCATATGATCTTCATAACAAACATATGATAGCAATCTGCATAGAAACAATGTTATGATATAGACTGAATTATCTGGGCCAATCTTTCACTCACATCTGTGAGCTCTGAAAGAATATATGCCTCACGAACAGTGGAACATATCCACCACAGTAGTATATCTCTATTGTTTGGAGACAGGTAGTCTCCATAACAATCATCTGATGCCATCCTACACAGAAAATATTGTTAAAAAAATAAACTGAATCATCTAGGCCAATATTTCACTCACGTTTGTGAGATTTGAAAGAATATCTGCCCTCATCAGCAATGGGCTATTTGCCCTATTCTTCTCAAACAAGGAAGAAGGATTGTTTCTGATTTCTGAGCATGGACCATTCCTCACCCTNGGCCATTCTTCCTACACTAATCAAAGTGCACCCTGGACAAAATGTATAAACCCTAAGGAATGTCTGAGTCTGGACCATTCCTCACCCTGGGCCATTCCTCCTACACTAATCAAAGTGTGCCCTGGAGAAAATGTATAAACCCTAAGGAATGTATGTCCTGGACCATTCCCCACCCTAGGCCATTCCTTCGACACTAATCAAAGTGCGCCCTGGAGAGAATGTATAACCCTAAGGAATGTATGTCCTTGATTGTTGAGCTTGGACCATTCCCCACCTTGGGCCATTCCTCCTACACTAATCAAAGTGCACCTTGGAGAGAATGTATAAACCCTAAGGAATGACTGTCTGGAACATTTCCTCTGTTAACCACAAGAGAAAAATACTGTCTTGCATCAACCTCCAAAACAGACCATTCCTCATGTTAACCACAATGAGAAATCGTTGTCCAGCGAGGCGGGCTAGTCTTCTTGAGTAACCTTCAATAAGAGAGACTACCCTAGACCACTCCCCATGTTAACCACAATGGGAATTTGCTATCTATGATACATCAGCAATAAGATTACCTCCCATGTTAACCATAATGGGAAGTCACTGTCCATTAGAAATCTCAATCCACTTTCCGAACATGAAAGCATTTGTCCAAGATGGACTATTTTTCAAATTTAAAGATGAATAATAGTCATTTCTTCCTTTTTCAATAAGAAGGAAGTTGTTTCCACGAGCTCCAACTTGAGTATGCAAACTCTTTCATCTTGGATATAAGCTTTACCAAAATGTCTGCTTATCTACTCATCTGTGGAGATATGTATTGGAGAATCATTTTCTCCTTTATAGACTTCGTAATGGATAATGTAATGCTTGATTTCAAATGTACTTTAGTTTGGAACACTGTGAAGGATTCATGTAGATCTGAACAATAGATTATATCATAGTTGGAAAACTGGAACATATCCATGTGGCACTTCTTCTGTCATCATGAGATTTGGTCTACTGAGTAGTCATCTTGATGTTATAGGAATTCTTCACCACGCTTTTGCTGTGCACTAGAGGTTCTCCACTAAGTTATCTTCTTCTATCTGTGTACAAGAGTCTCTTTCTGGTATGCCTCAAGGTCTTGAGATAGCTCTTCATACGTTCTTTATTCAATTTCTTTGGAGAACATTCTTTGCATTCATCTGATGTAGAACTCCAACTCATGGATGTTGTGGATAATATAATGACTCATGTAGTGATATGCCTGGTGTATTGGAACAAGTAATCATCATAGTCTTCTCCCTCCATCTGGGAGAACCTCTAGTTCTAGATCTCACAATGCTTTCATTCATAGGTCTTCCATACACTGTTCTTCATCATGACTTTCAGTTCTTCTGCTTGATTTCTTCTATTGAGTTCATATCAGGCTGGTAATCTTTTGATTCTTAATATTATAACTGGTTGTTCTGGATTTTCGTTCTTTCTTGGAATCTTCAGGTTATTCCTTGTGTTTAGCTCTTGGGACCATGGAATAAGTTCCATTCCCTAAAGATTCCATTTCTTTCTTTCATCATAGGATCACAGATGTGGATGGACAACTAGGAATACTTAGAGGCTTTTCTTCAAAGAAGTCTTCTTCTGCGGTTGAACTGAACACGTACTGTCTTTCATGGTTGTTACCATGGATATATATATTTCATCATCTTCAATGGATCATAGGATTAGCTCCCTCCTAATACTTGCTTCATGTATGAGTGCATATAATCGGCTCCCTCTGTCTAACAGAGTCCATGCTTCCATCTGCATCCTTATTGTCTTCTGCAATATATAATTGGCTCTCTTGTCTAACAGAGTCCACGCTTCCGTCTTGTTGTCTTCTACAAAACGTCATAAGTCTTTTTCCAATTTCCTCTCAATTGCGGACTTCTTTCTGTCTTTGCTTCTTCTAAGTCTCTTCATAATTGATTCGGCTTATCTTGCAATAGCTTCCACATGATTTGTATTTCATCCTTTCGTGTGTATTATCTAAAGATATCCATTCTTATTTTGTTGTTCTTCCATAGGTATAGTTCTTCTTGGAATACATTATCTTCCAAGAGATAGACATACAAGATATGTACAGAGACGAAGCAAATAAGACATGTACAAGAAATAAGAAGAGTGTTGTTACCTTTTAGTAGAAGAAGTCTCTTCCATCCTGCTTAGTCTTCTTTGTAGGTTCCTTTTCTTCGGCAATCGATGCTTCATGTTTCTCCTTCCTTTTCTTTAGCTCAGGACTCTAATTCTTGTAGTGACCATACTTTTGAAAGTTGAAGCATTGTACTTTTGAAATGTCTCTCTTGATTTGGGTTCCTCCTTGAACCAAACTTCCTTTTGTTCCTGAAGTTCTTGAATCTTGCTGTGAAGGTTTGATCATTGTATTTCCTTTGGGGTTTCTCTTTTTCATTGATCCTTGATTCTTCTTGAGCACAACAATTCCAAAGTTCTTCAAATGTCGGATACTCCTTCCTTGTGTTCATGCTTGCGAAAAATGCATCCCATGTCTTGGGAAGACCATTGAGCACTATGTTCACCAATTCCTTTTCTAAATTGATCTCTTCAATAGCTTGTAGTTGATCTCTTAACTGGGAGATCCTTACAAAGTATGATGTTATGCCGTTTTCATCATTCATCTTCATGTTACAGAGCTCATTCTTCAGACTCATAACTTGTCCAATGTTTCTGATTGAGAAGAGATTTGTTAGGGCATCGTACATCTTCTTTGATGAGTCAAGATGGGAGATGTAGGGTATCAAGTGGTCTTTTATAGAATCCACTATGATACTCATGGCATTGATGTCAACATCCTTTAACTTCTCCATAGTTGCAACGTTCTGTGGTTCCTTCTCTTCTCCTTCTTCAAACTCTGGCTTCACGATCTTTCCTTTCACAATATCCAACACTTTATTCTTAGCAGGGATGAGGTCAATCCTTGTCTTCCATGCTCTGAAGTTAGAGGCTCCATCTAACTTGTTCTCAGACTTCATAGAGTTCGTCATGGCTGCTTGACTTGGTCAAACCCTAGATTTGACCAGAAATTCAAACTTCATGTCTTGGCTTGCTGAGAGTATCAGGAGATGCATTGGGCTAGAGCGCACTGATATATCCAGAGATTAGGTCAATCCATTCACTTAAGGTGCCTCAACAGGAGGTTTATTTTTTCTGCAACTGCTCTTGCTAATAACCCTAGCAGCAATGTCTTGAGAGATACTTCTGCTGGTAACCCTAGCGGCAGTTCCTCAGTGAGCTCAATATCCTAGCCGTTATGTTTCCTTCCAGCGTTTAGACTGAATGAAGGAGGTGTGGGCCCATAACCTGTTAGAATATAGAAGATTGTGTGTTCGTTTTACCATTGACGATACCCTCGTCACCCAACCATAGGCTGAAGCCACCCTCCAAGCACCTTAACCTTGACTGAGCATTACTCTGGAAGAAAACCCTAGGTTAGATAGCCAAACAAGGTGTAGCACATCTTCCTCTAAGGATAGCGCACCAACAATAGCTGATCAGATAGTCCAAACCCTAGCCAAGAGATAGTCCAAGCTCATACTGAAAACTAGTTGTTGTTGTAGCTGCACTTGCATCCCTCCTCCACATGTGCGCACCAAACTGGGAACTACAGTGCACACCAAACTGGGAACTGCAATTCTGAGATATGTCAAAATGAGAACTAGCACCCTGTATTTATACTAGTCCTGCCAGATTTGTTGGGGCTGACTTCTCCTTCTGGATATGTGTCTGTTCAGTATATTATTGTTATTTCTGGCCGACTTCCTCTCTTGGAGGCTAATAACCTAATATAAATTATCTTCTTGAGTCAACAAGACTTCTAGGGTTATTAACCAACTCATTAGGGGTTTCTCTTTCTTTCCGGAGTCTTCTATTCTCGTCAAGTTCACATGTGGAGGTAAATACCTCCCGCAACTACCATAATATTAACATAAAGTGCAGATAAGAAACAAGGCAGGGGGAAATTGTTAGGATATTTAGACACTTAGGAGTTATTTAAGATCTACTTGGTCTAATGCATCATTAGGTAAAAGTGTGTTTCTTTAGTATGCATTTGTAGTTAGGAAATCCAATGGTCATGATATATTCTCGACATATAGTGATCTGACGGTTCATATTATCCTCGATCTTAACGACCATTGATCTGTGGCTTAACATATGATTGGTCCATGATCTCTATTTAAAGAGCATGGAGGGCCATTTTCCGATGATCGATTGTGAGAAACTCTCTTGTAAAATCTCTCTGTAATATTTTTCTTTTGCATTAATAAACTCCTCTAAGTGGTCACGTTAGCTGGGGCCGTGGATGTTTCCCCATAGGGGTTTTACCATGTCAAAAAATTGGTGTGTTGATCTTTGATCTGGTTGTGTGAGTGGTTACTGAAGGTGTTCGTCCTCTGTTGGAATACATGTGTTTTCAAACATGGTATCGAAGCCTGTTTGCAGACTCACTCCTGTTGTAGATCAAGATCGTGAAGCCAAGTTTCCTCATCTCAATTTTCTATCATTTACGTACATTTATGGGTTGAGAGAACTATTCCATTTTGTCCAGGTTTATTTTGGTTTTATATTATTTATTTCCAGGTTGCTACTCTTTTAGATTTTCTATTTCTCTTTTCCCCGACCCTGTGCGGTCCTGTAAAATCAGAAACATATAGGAAAATGTGCATCTTTCAGGTAAGCTAACCAAGATCTAACCCTTGTTGTTATCAAAAAGCGGAATTTTTTTTCTTGTGTGAAAATAGGTTTTTTTCAACAACAACAACAACCCCAATCCTCTTGCTAAACAATACAATATTTTTTATTAGACCATTTGGTTAAAAGTTGCCTTATTAAGTAAGAGGTCTTGAGTTCGAGTCTCTCTTTTTGTTACTTTTTTTGAAAAAGTTCATACTAAAATTGTAAAGTGTATTTCACTTCAAGTATAAAAGTGAATCACTATAAGTAGCTTTAATATTTTATTTTAGAGTTATTTATTTTGCATGCAACTTTTCTTTTATAAAGTAACTTCATTGTAAAAGTGATCCCCACTTCTCTTTATAAAAGTGGGTCACTTCATAAAGCAACTTACACCACCACGTGGTCCTTTGGTTATCATTTATGCCTTTTTTTAAAAGAGCATAACTCTCACATCCGAAGTCTGTTTTCAGTGTCGTTTTTTAAAACTGCCCAACTTTTCAAGATATTTCCATCCAGATCATCAGTTTCAGTTTTTAAATCCATTTTATCTGCATATTTGGTATGGATTCTACAAGTAATCTCTTACTTACCAGCACCAACTACTTCCAATGGAAATCCCATATGGAGGATTATTAAGAAGTAAAGTCTTGTACTAGATTACCTTGGGAAATGAAACAACACCTACTGATGTTGATAAGAAAGTCAATTTCGATAATAGGAATGAAGAAGCATGTCGATTAATCATAATTTTCATCTCTCCTAATTTAAGGTTCTGCCTTCAATCAATTGATCAACCCAAAGAAGCTTGGGAAAATATTGAATCTGTGTTTGGTAAACACAATATTATTTGAGCACAACAATTAGAAAATCAAGTACCGACTTTAAGTCCAAATTATTTTTCTTGCATTGAATACTATCTATCTAAGTTTAAAACACTCAGAACTTTATGTGAAGAATGCAAGATAAAAATAGAAGAAGATCATTACATCTATCTTATTCTTTCTAAGCTAGGTAGTGCATACTCTATGTTTGTATCTACCTTTTATGCCATGCAAGAGGATTTAGGGACAACTTATAAAAAACTCAGTATTGAGAACTTTTGTGATGCTTTGATTAGAGAGTAAGATAAGCTTGTACAACTTGGAGTGATCAACACTGCCGGTACCTCCAACAAAGTCTTAGTCATCCATCAGAAAGATAAACCCAAGAATCTCAAGAAGCAACATCCTCACCACAACAACAAGAAATATAAGGGTCCCAAACCCACTCAGACAGCTTCCGCTCCTAATGGTGACAAAGGAGAAAAATATAAAATTAAGAATACTGGCAGACATTGAAACTTGTGTGGTAAAGATGGTCATGATGAGTTCAAATGTTTCAAGAAGATGACAACTTTAGAAGCAATGATGAATAAACACAACATCAATATTGATTCTCCTTCTTCTTCTTCTTCTTCTTCTTCTTCTCATGGACATTCACTTTTTGCTTCTGGTTCTCCTTCAATACAACTTCTACTTCTTCTTCTAATGAGTGGATTATTGATTCTAGAGCATATTGTCATATGGCTAAGGATAGAGACATATTTTCTGCTCTAAATGAATGTAACACCAAGAAAATATTTGTTGGTGATGATAGATCTCTTAGTGTTGAAGGATCTGGAACAGTTCAAGTAGAAAACGATCATTTCAATGATGTATTATGTGTTCCAAGTCTTTCTTGTAACCTTCTATCAGTATATCAAATCACTCATTTAGGTGAAGGTAAAACCGTAGAGTTTTCACCTCACCAAGTTGTAATCAAGGATCTAAAAGATCCTAAGAATGTTCTTGCAACTGAAATTGTTGATGATATTACCAGTTTGTATAAGTTTGACAACTTTGGGTCATCATCTTTTTCATCAGTTTTTGTTGCTCATAGCGATGACTTGAGAAAACTTTGGCATGAACGGTTTGGTCATATAAACTATCACTCATTGCAAGAACTATGTAATCAACAAATGGTGACTGGTCTTCCTTTTGTGTCATGCAGATATGGTCGTGTTTGTGCTGGTTGTGTTCTTGGAAAATATCATCGGGACAATTTTGACAAATGTGCCTCTTGACACGCCTCGGGCCCTTTGCAGCTTGTTGATAGTGATTTGTGTGGTCCACTTTCTTCTACTTATTTTTCTAGGTGAAAGTATTTCTTAACATTCATTGATGACTTTTCCATACGTACTTGGGTTTACTTCTTAAAACTTAAGAGAAAAGTTTTTGACAAGTTTTTGGCCTACAAGGCCCTTGTAGAAAAGAAATTTGGACATCAAATTCAAAAGTTAAGAAAAAATAATGTAGGTGAATATGTGAAAGATAATTTTACAAGTTACTACACTACATAAGGCATCCAAATGCAACACACTGTTCCATATACACCACAACAAAATGGTGTTGCTGAGAGAAAGAACCACACATTAAAATAAATGGCTAATTGTATGATCCAATCTAAGGGATTAAGTCTAAAGTATTGGGCGAAAGAAATCAACTGTGAAAATTACATTTTAAATCACACTACCACAAAGGCTCTTAAAAATATAACATCGAAAGAATCTTGGACTAAAATTAAACCAGATGTAAGTCACTTCTATGTATTTGGCAGTATAACATGGGCTCACATTCCTGATGAGAAAAGGAAAGCATTGTAGCCTAAAAGTGAAAAGTGTATATTTGTTGGTTATTATGAAGAAGTCAAAGGTTATAGACTTATTCAACCAAATTGTAATAAAATTATTATTAGAAGAGATGCTAAATTTGATGAAAATATCTTGGCCTGTGAGCCTAATTCAGTGATTGTGCTTTCTTCGACCTGTGAGCCATCTTTGACATTTGTGCCTTTTTTTGTTCCTATTTTGGTTTCTTCTTTAGATGATGATAGTGGGGATGAAAATCCACCTCCTCCTGCTCACCTTCCTCCAGATGAGTCCTTTGAACCTGAACCAACACCAAATCCACAACTTACTAGATGGATCCGTTCAACACGAGAAACAATTGGTGATCTTGTCGGTGATCCTTCAGATCAGTGTCGAACACGTTCATAGTTCCAACGAGCCTCTTCTCTTTTGGCTCAAGTTTCAGAGACTCATGATCTAGAGACATTTTCAAAAGCTTCAGGTCATCCAGATTGGGATACAACATTGAATGAAGAATATCGTTCTTTAATGGCGAATGATACTTGGGATTTTGTACCTCTTCCAAAAGGAAGAAAACTTGTTAGATGTAAATGGGTCTACAGAACTAAGTATGCATCAGATGGAAGTGTTGAAAGACACAAAGCTTGGTTAGTTGCCAAAGGATTTTCCCAAGCTGAAGGAATTGACTATAATGAAACCTTTGCCCCTGTAGCAAAAATGAATTCCATCCGCCTTGTTCTTGCCCTTGCTACCTCACATAAATGGGAGGTCCATCAAATAGATGTTAAATCCATCTTCTTGCACGGAGATTTGAAAGAAGAAATCTACATGGAAAAACTTCGTGGCTATGTCCAGAATGACTCTAGCCTTGTTTTTCGCCTTAAGAAATATCTTTATGGTCTTAAGCAAGCTCCTCGAGCTTGGTATGCCAAAATGGACAACTTTATTATTGACACCAGATTCTCTAGATGTCATTCTGATCCTAATGTCTATACCAAAAAAGTAGGAAGCCATCTCATAACCTTGTCCTTTATGTTGATGACCTTATCCTTATTGGTAGTGACTCAAAACTTTTAAACCATGTGAAAACCAGCCTTAAGAAGAAATTTGAAATGATAGACTTAGGTTTTTTGCACTATTTCCGTAGCCTCCAAGTTTTGCAAACCAATGAAGGATTTTTTTTTCTTATTCTAAGTATGCTTGTGACCTTCTTCGTCACTTTCACATGGATGATTGTAAACCAGCCCCTTCTCCCTTCCAGTTTGGAGTCAAGCTTACTACCACCTGTACTTCTCCCGAAATTGATGACACTCTATACCGTCAGTTAGTTGGTAGCCTCTTATACTTGACTCATACCCGTCTCGATCTTTCCTTTGTTGTTACTCTTGTTTCCCGGTATATGAAAACACCCCATGAAAGCCATTGGAAAGCAGCTAAAATGATACTTCGCTATGTCCATGGTACAATTAAGTTTGAGATAGATTACAGTTTAGAGGGGACTCCTTTATTGGTTGGTTTCAATGATTTAGATTGGGCCAACGAACCTGATGATCGGAAGTCTACTACAGGTTATGTTTTCAACCTTGGTTTAGGATCTGTCACTTGGGCCTGTAAGAAACAACAGACTATTTCACTTTCTTTAGCAGAAAAAAAGTACCGAGCAATAGTAAATGCAAGTCAGGAAGCCTTGTGGCTTCGACAGATCCTTTCAGAGTTTGGATTCCAGCAACAACATCTGACCAACCTTTGGTGCGACAATCAGGGTGCCATCAAGCTCGCCAAAAACCAAGTTCAACATCAACGCAACAAGCACATCGAGCTACACATGCACTTCATCAAAAAGTTCATTCATGATCAAGTTATTGAAGTGATCTTTTTCCCTATAGAAGATCAAGTTGCGGACATTTTCACAAAGTCTTTTACAGAAGCGAAGTTTTCCAAACTTTGATCTATGTTAGGAGTTTAAGAAGTTGTCATTAAGGGGGGATAGGCTCTAATGCCTCCTTCATTCTCTTATTGTGTCACTATTGTAAATCCTTCAATCCTATCCTAAGTTTTCCTTAAGGGGGGATGTTAGGATATTTAGACACTTAGGAGTTAGTTAATATCTACTTGGTCTAATGTGTCTTTAGGTAAAAGTGTTTATTTAGTATGCATTAGTATGCATTTGTAGTTAGGAAATCCGACGGTCACGATATGTTCCCGACATAGAGTGATCTGATGATTCATATTCTCCTCGATCTTAACGACCATTTATCCGTGGCTTAACACCCAATTGGTCCATGATCTCTATTTAAAGAGCATGGATGGTCATTTTCCGATGATTGATTGTGAGAAACTCTCTTGTAAAATCTCTCTGTAATATTTTTCTTTTGCATTAATAAATTGCTCCAAGTGGTCGTGTTGGCTGGGGGCGTGGATATTTCCCCGTAGAGGTTTTATCACGTCAAAACATCGATGTGTTGATATTTAATTTGGTTGTGTGAGTGGTTACTGAAGGTGTTCGTCCTCTGTTGGAATACCTGTGTTGTCGAACAAAAATTTGAACAATTTTGTAAATGTTGCAGGGCTTTGTTGAACATCTATGGAGCTATCATCTTTGTTGAAGTGTTGAGGATGAATTTCTTTTGCATGAGGACATGCAAAAATATAGTTGTGGGGGAAGGTATGCTATGAATTATTTATACCAAATCCAGTTGCTACTTCATTTTGAATATGATATTCAGTTGAATTCTTTTCTTCTTCCTGTTTGTGGAAAAGTCTTTGTAAAATGGCCAAGAAAGTCAAACGAAACTCTAGAAATCATCACATAAGTCTTTAACAACATGGTTTATTTAGAATTTTGATTGTGGATGAGAAATGAAAATTGGGTTGAATCCCTAGTTTAGCATGGGTTCAATCAACATAATGTTGAAATCGTCACTGAAAATTAAGGAGAACGGGCTATTCATATCACATTCAAAGAAACCATATAAATAATACTTCAACAATCGAATCTGTTACTAACATCTATTACCTGAAGGATTACTATAGGCATGGTGAAAAAAAGTAAGCCACACAGTGTTCAAAACTTAGTTTCCATTCCTCACCAACATAGCAAGTATCCATTGAATTAAATCTTGAACATGGAGACATAAGAGAAGGTTTTGATATCTTTTGAACATTCAGAGATAATGAGGTCCTTTGGAAGAAATTGGGCATGGGAATGTTGTGCCATTACTTGAGCACTATCCATAGATATTGTTAATTATAGTTGCCCAAGTTAAGACCACATTCATTCAGCTCCAACATGAAATATCCGTTGTCCCTTTTTCCATCATATCCTGGTACCAATCCTAATGGTAGAATTCTTTGACAACCAACTATGTGAAGCATCATTCACTTCCTCTAACATGGAAGTTAACATTAGTTTTTATATATACATGTATTTGTTCTGGAATGTGTGTGAACGATTATGCAATCATTGTAGTCTAAGGAGAAAAGGCTTGTGATTTGTCGATTCACCATTTTCAAACTGTGATGTATATGGACCTGATGTGTATGATGTAACCTTGCTACTCCGTTCGTCAGTAAAATCTCAGTTCTGGTTCATGGTATCCATTTGATCTTAATAATGTAATTTTCATAGGATTTCTATCGGTTGGAAAGGGCCCACCAACCCGGGATGCAAAGCATGTTTTTTATTATTGCTAGAATAGTTTTTTTTAGCTACAACAATAGTTAATTCCATTAATGGTTTCATATGCTTGTGTTCAACTTCTATGTGCCCTCAACGGTTTCATGATTGCAATAATCCTTTAACCTGTAAATGATTTATAGAATTAACCACCCACCTCTATTTTACAGTTTATGGTATTGGGGGTGCTTAGTTTGGTAGTTCATCTCATCTTCGGAGATAACCAATAATAACACTTGCACTTTCTAAGGGATAAGTATTTACATTTTATGGTTTGTTATTTCATTGAAATTGCGGCGTAGTTATTTGGTTATTGCAAGTTACGAAGCTCTAGTTATAATTAAAATTACACAGTTT
This sequence comes from Picea glauca, assembly GCA_000966675.3. Taxonomy (NCBI): domain Eukaryota; kingdom Viridiplantae; phylum Streptophyta; class Pinopsida; order Pinales; family Pinaceae; genus Picea; species Picea glauca. The sequence continues at coordinate 607,671 of JZKD02S1742707.1, forward strand.
TGTAGAGATCAGTTGAATAATTAATAGAAAGACATCAAATCCTAGAAATGTCCCAAGCCTTCTTTGTGAGAGTTGATCCCGGGGGATTGGTAATTGTCCTTTAGAATTTTTATTGTTATTATAAATAACCAGCAATACTATGCAATGTATGATAGCTAATTCACATCTGTGCATAGACCATTTGTATGGACACAAAGAGTGCAGTACCACCACATATTTGTCGCATTAAATGTATTAAGAACATGTGTTTCCTCCTAATAGGTCAAAAGTTTAAATCTAGAGGGGGGTAGGGTATGTATACCTCTGTAGACTTTACCAATCAAATCGTTTGGCGGAGGGGGTCCCTTGTCCCACAAACAAGGGGGTCTCATACACCAATTTGGTGTGGCTTAGCCATGACCTTAAAAATAATTTATTATTAACTGAGAATTCAAGTGTTAGATTCATTTCTCATAAGCTTTACCTTTGGACTAATAAATCCAATTTAAAATTAGTAGTTTATGAATGGAGGTTCAATACCTTATAGTTGAACGATGAAAAGGAATGGTTTGAAGTAAAACTTATGGTCATACTTAATATTTTGTTTCATTATTTTTAGACAATAGTTAGGATTCTTGTTATCAAATCTAACCTCACATACAGAGCATGAACACTTATCTTATTAAGTGACAGATTGCATCTTGAATCCTGGAAGGAGATTTGATAAACAAAATTAATCTTTCAAGATATTTACCAACACTTGAATATTGTTTTTTGTGTGAACAATTTAAACATCCATTGACTGGCAATTAATAAGGGAATATATCATAGACATATTCATGCGTAGATCAATGATCTAGACATGACATGTGGAGCCATATAATTTTTCTCATGCTTAATAACAGTCTTGTAGACAAAGTGAAGTTGTTTAAAATTTCTTTCTTGTTAGTCTCTTTATGCTTTGATGAATGATAGGATTGCAGTGTGGTTTACTTGTCCTCTAAGAATATATAATAGTTTTGAATTCCATATTTTACCTGCACATAATGTGTATACAACTCACAAGTTTACGAACTAGATTGACAAGTAAAAGGGGTTTATTAACGACAATTGATTGACCCAACAAGAAAGTTGAGAAAATTCATATAGTCATGGCAGGAACAATGTTCAACAAAATATATGTCTCATGCTCCTTTAGGTTCTTCAAATTATGTGGGTGGTGTCGCTACCAAAATATATGCGGTGAATTATGTCTCTCCCCGAAGTTGGTTAGCCACATCCCATTTCGTTCCAGTATTTTTATTCTTCGTAGGTCATTTGTAGCATATGGGAAGGGCTTTTGCAATTGCAGTAGGATCTAAGAAAGGAGTTGATCATGATTTCACCTGTTCTTTCCATGACTCCTATTAACTAAAACAAGAGATCGAACCAAATGGAAGAGAAATCGATTCAATTTCATTACATCCATCTCCCATATCGATGAGATAGGAACGTTTGAAAATACTCTCTTTCCAACTGGATCCTTGTAGCTCGACTATCTCTAGTCGATATATTCTCTTTTTTTGTATTGGAACGAAATAATAAATGTGATTGTTGAAAAAACAATAGGAGAGAGAGAGGGATTCGAGCCCTCGATAGTTTTTTAACTATACCGGTTTTCAAGACTGGAGCCATCAACCACTCGACCATCTCTCTCGGGGAAAACTTTTATTATACCCCGTCGGGTAATATCTAACTATAAGCGTAAGGTTGGGACAATACCGACCATACCTGCGACATAAGATGATTTATCATGATCGTCCAAAATGGAAAAAAGAAATGAATTTCCCTCTCCTCTCACACTCAAATATCAAATTTAAAAAGTTTGAAAAGTTCGATCAATTTATTGTCAAATCCTTTCCACAATGCATTTGATCAGAATTGAAAATTGGGGATCCGATTGTATATTCTATTTAATCTATCGGGAGATTGTAAGATCACAACCATGACTATTTCTTTCCAATCGACTATGTTTTCATTAATTGCTATTTCATTTTTACTAGTGGGTGTACCTGTTGCACTTGCCTCTCACGATGGTTGGTCAAGTAGAAAAGATGTATTTTTGGGGGTATCATTATGGATCAGATTAGTCTTTTTTGTAGGTATCCTTAATTCTTTCATATCTTAGACCTATTCTAGATGTTTTAGG
>JZKD02S1742707.1:623681-652459 GCA_000966675.3 Picea glauca
TGAATTTCATGCTCGAAATTAAAGGAAGATGTGAGCTTTGGGATTTCTCTAATCTCAGGAGCATGATTTTGAATGATAGGGGAGAGAGGTTGGGCCTTCTTACCTCTGTGGTTGTTTGTTCCCTCGTCAGCAGGCTTCTCTGATCTAGTGGATGACTCAGGAACATCAGGTGTTGCTTCCCTCTTATCTGATCTCAGGTTATACCTGCCTCGGCCACCGCCAGCTTTGTCTCCTTTGCTCAATTCATTTAGCTGACTATTCATGAGAGACTCCTCGTATGCTGACTGAGTTAGATGGGGGAAAGGAGGAGTGACTTCTACAGAGTGGATTTTAGGCTCAGGCTCATCTGGTTGTCTTTCTTCTTCATCAGCTACAAAGTTGTTCTGGAAGGGAGCCTGAATTCTTTGGTCATCTCTGTCTCTTTCCTTCTCTTTGTGCATAGTTGGAGGATCAAATTTGTTTGGTCTCCTGAAACCTCCTTTATTTTCAGTGTTCTGAGGGCCCTTATACATATGCCTCCTTTCCACCTTCAATCTCTCTACCTCTTCTTTAAGAAAGTTCATTACTTGGGCCAGCTCGCTTACTTGAGGGTGGGACAATGATGGGCCGGAAGTTGAAGCTTCCGACTTTTCCTTTCTTCTGTTTGTGTCAGCCTGGTTTCTTAGTCTGTCAGCTGCTAACATGTTGGATTCCACTTCTATAGTTTCATCTTGCATCTGAGCTAAAGAGGTGGCTCTCCTTTCTCTTAATACGAGACAGAAATCAAGGTCAAATGCACTAGCATATGAAATTTGAGCAGAGGCTTCGGAAGGCTTTATCTCTGCAGGAATCTTGTTATACATCTTATTGAATCTTTTGGAGAAGTCAGAGACAGACTCTCCCTCCTGCTTCTTCAGAGATCCAAACTCAATCATATAATATATGTAATCTTTTCTATCCCCCCACTGTCTCAGGAAAACATTATCCAGAGCCTCAATTCCAGCTATGGATCCTGGGGCCAGTCCCCTGAACCACTTCCTAACCTCACCATTCAAGCTCTGGACGAAGACTCTCATCCAGACATCTTCATTCTCAATATTTAGGTTGTCTACATAGCTGTAAAAGGCAACCAGGTGCTCTTTAGCGGTCACATCTCCCTCACCACTGAACTTGGGCATGTATTTCAAATAGTCTCCAACAGGGAGAGGGTTCAAAGGCTGAGGAAGAATCAAAGGAGCATATCTAGCAGTGACCATGGAATCCATTCTGTTCGGAGGGGGATTAACACCAGCCATAGGGATGTTGAGTGGAGGAGAACTCGGGGGAGATGGAGTGTGGACAGGTGAGGTAGGAAGAGAGGTCCTCACAGGAGACGACGGGGAAAACAGAGAGAAGTCTAAGGGACCTGAGTGTACAGGTGTTTCTCTCTGCGCAACAGTAGTAATCAAAGGAGGAGTAGTGAAACCTCCTGAGGGGGGAGTGACAGGGATCTCTCCCTCTGATACTAGACCAGGAGGGGAGAACTGAGCAGGAACACTCCCAAAGTTCAGAAAATGGGAAACCTCAGAGGAAGTACGACTAGGAAGCTGAGAATAAGAAAAAGGAGTTTTCACAGAAGGGGATGGCGTATTACCTTTTTTAGCGATGGAAACTCATTTTGCAGAGCTCTTTCCCTTTCTGTGCACTGCTTCCAAGTCTGCTTCTGGTGTGGCCAAAGGCAAGTGTGGATTAGACCTCGTGTGTCTACCTCTCGAAGCCACAATTGATAAAAAAAAAAAAGGTTCTCCCCAGCGGAGTCGTCACGGTGGAGTCGCCAAGTGCACAGTAGCAATCGTCAAGTTCTGATATCTGATGCACCTCTAGAAATCAGCTTAATCTTTGTCGTTCAAACCCAAGGAATATATTCAACATCATCCCCGGCAACGACACCAGAAAATGTTGGAGCCGGAAGTCACCCATGGATTGCTAGCAGGAGCAGAGCCCGACGCCCATCAGCTTAATGTCACGTTTTATTTTAAAGGGGTGATTAGATGGAAGGAAACTCAGAACAATACAATCTCAACTCGGAAACTAGGCCAGGCATGCATGAACGAGTGAGGTCTTGATAAACTCCAAACAGTGAGTCTTAGTAAAAGGTGAGCAGGTGGAAGACTTATGAAAGAAGGGTGCAAAGGTCTATAATAAACATCATGTTCATAACAGACTGGAAGAGAAAGCATTCAAACACAAAGTCTCTTTGTGTTCAAACACAGAAAACCAGAGAGTACAAAAATGCCATGACAAATCCTTTATCATAACATAACTGCAACAATCCACGTGAATCATTCAACTGTGAACACTCCGACATGAGATGAAACAAAGATGGAAAAAGGAGAACTGTTTGTCATAAACCAAGAAGTCTCAAACATAGAGGCATAACCAGGAAACCAGAATGTTGCCGAAACTTTACAGTTAGGAGCTTAGCTCTACCATCGATCCCTACAAAAATGGCAAAAATGCCTTCATATACTCAAAACAACAACAGCAGCGGAACCAAGAAAATGCATTGAAAGCTTTGCGTCTGCATGGCTTCTGACACTCTGCAGCCGCAATCTTTGAATAATCGTGCAACTTGTGGCAGACGCGATAKATYTTCTGACAGTTACATCGRYGAATCGACGTGCCTTTAATTCATTGCAGGACGTCCCCATTATGGYGGAGACGATGTCTAACCACCACCAACCGCTTCAATAACTGCTTCTTGGGATTGAGAACGGCCCGGCCAACTCAGCATTTCGGGATAAGGAGGACTTCTCGCGCTGCCACCTGGAATAACTGAATAGCTTAAGGGATGGGCATGGAGGCCAGTGCGGAGGATGAGTGCACGACAGGAATGGTGGTGTCGGGTTATAAGGGCGTGGAAGGAGTGACGGAATGAGAGAAAGATGACGGAGGACGATTCATGGCGGAAGACATCAGGTAGAAGGGAAGAAGACGGAAGAAACGAATTCACCTTTGGGTGAGAGGATGACATGGAAAGGAACGGGACATGTGGCAAGCAGTGAGTGGATGGTGGGAAGAAGGGAGAACCATGCGGACCAAAAGGATGAGGTGGACGAGTGACACACGGCAGCGGGAGAAAGGTGGACTGGAAGATGACAAGGCAGGAGAGTAGCCCACGATGGCTAAACATGGAGCGGCTGAGAAGGGCGGGGTTGTTCAAGCGCCGTTGATCTGGGCGCGTCGATCCAGTCCGTCGGAAAGATGCATTCTCATTTCTGGACCATATTATATATATGGCTTTCTCAAAAAGAGTATCAGTGTTCAAAATACAATGCCAACTGTTCATATATTGTGCATGGTGTATTCTGGTGTATTGGTTTAACTCTTATACTATTGTTCATTGCTCATTGGATATAGTTGAATGGTTTTCTATATAAGATCCCTGAAAGCAAAGTCCATTTCTCTCTAAAAGGTAGCACCAACGTTCATAAGACCAAACGACATACTCAAGTACATAAAGGTTCCCCAAGGCATAGTAAATGTTGTTTTAAGTTGGTCTTCTCTTTTGAGCAAGACTTGGTTGTATTCGGAAAACCCATCCAACATGGAAATCATCCCTACCCTCGTAACCCTTTGAAGCAGATGTTTCATGTTTGGGAGAGGGTAGTTTTCTTTCAAAGATATCTAGTTAAGGTTATGGAAATCAACGCATAGGCGTATGTCACTGGTCTTCTTTCATACAACTACCAAATTTGACATCCAAGAAGAATATCTGATAGGGGCTATGATACCAGTGTCAACCATTTTCTGGAGTTCCTTTTGTATTTGGATTGCTAACTTTGGATTGATATGTCTTAGATTCTACCGGAAAGATTTGGCTCCTTCTACCAAGGGTATAGTGTGTTGGATGACATCTCCCCTATAGGATTTCAACTCATCATAGTTTCATGCAAAAGTGTCTTTAAATTCCCTATTGAGTGATAGTATCTCCAACCTTTCTTTTTTAGTGGTGCCTTTCCCTATCTTGACCATCCTTGGGTCTATCTCCGTACCGATATTGAATTCAAGGGATTCATCTGCTTGTTTGCTGGGCCTTTTTCCTTTGAAAACATCATGTATTTCAAAGAGATTTTCCAAGGGAACACAAACTTTGGGTAAGGTATTGTTTTGAAGGTTTATAACCTCCAAGTTCATGGAATCAGCCAGAAAGTTAATTTGTGAATCAGTGAGTTCTTTGTTGTTCTCTGTAAACCTGATGATTTGGTCATCGTCTTCAAAAACTTGCCAATGTTCCAAGTTATCGGGAATAGAAGGCCTAAAGAGGACTTCCATTTTGCGTAGGTCACGAAGTGGTCCATCACAAGGTTGCAAGGTGGAATCAGAAACAACCAAGGCATATTCCACATGGTTTTCTTCTCGAGGAATGGCTTCAATTGACACTATCTTAAAGGATTTCGAAAGGGATTGAGCTAAGTCTCGGTACTTTTTCAACTTCTCATTCTTTGTAGCAAATTTCATCAATACCTGTGATACTATGAGGTCTGAATCTCCCTTTTCCCTTAGGTATGTGACACCCTTGTCAATTGCTAAGTTGAAGCCTAGGATCAAAGCCTCATATTCAGAAATTTTGTTGGTGCAATGGTATTCTAGCCTATACGAATAGTAAAAGGCTTCACCGGAAGGGGTTGTCAAGACAATTCCAACAACTGATCCAGAACTTGAGTGGGATCCATCAAACTCTAAGGTCCAAATTCCTTCATATTCTTCAATGGTGTCGATATCTGAACTCCCTCTTTGGACAAACCAATTATTGACGTCATTGTCAATACACAAGGGTTGGTTGCTCAACTCATCAAAGGTTTCAACTGGGGAGCCTACGAGGGGTTAGCTGTGGAGGGTGAAGAATCCTCCTTCGGGGTGAGGGATGGTTTCTTTAGACACTTGGTTTTGAAAACTTCCGACTAAGTGCTTTATGAGGTCTTTGTGGAGGATGATACCCCAATTGTTCAAGGCGTCTACCACCATCACATCTATATAGAAAGGAGCACTAGGGAAAGAGTTAAAGGCAACTTCTAGATCCTTAATAACTCTCTTTGCAAAATCACCTTTCACATTTGGTTGTGAAAGGCTCAAACCCAATTGGTGCATGATTTCCTCTATCATAATGTTGGTTGTAGCATTTGGATGCAAAACACAGTTACGGAGGAGGTAGTTATTGACTTGGAGAGTGACGTAAAAGGGTGCGACCTCACCATGATTTGAACTAAAGCTTTCTACTTGGTGGATAAAAAGGGGAAACTCTTCAAGAGGATCATGCTCAAAGGTTTGTGGCAAGGAGGATTTGATTTCCTCCTTGTGTGGGACAAGGCCCTGGAAAGGTTCAATTTCTGTGGGAGGTTCCTGAAAAGGGACATCTTGTATATTGGTATGTGAAAAGCTCCAATTTCTTTTGGGTTGTGTGAGTTCAACTTCAAAGATTTATGGGAGCCTAGGTTCAGTAACAAGCTCATCACTAGAATCCCAAAGGTTGTTATTGTGTGTGAGTTTAACCTGACAGATGTAGTATTCAAATTCAAGATTCCTCTCAATCTGATAAGCTAAATCTTGTGCTTCCTCTAGGGTTGAGGGTGACCTATCCTTGAGTATAAAATGTAAAATTCCTTCCAATGAGCTCAAGTAGTGTTCAAGGATAGTGTCCTCTGAGTTCAGGTTGGGTCAGACCTTTTTGAGGAGAATATTGAACCTATCATTGAAATCCCTAACGCCCTCGTAGGAACCCTTGCAAATATCAAGATATTGAGAGTATAAGTTTTGTGTGTGTTCATGATTGCACCACCTTATTTTGAAGGCCCTTTCCAGTTCTTCAGGAGTTTTTATGCCTCCTTTAGGGTAAGAATCAATCCAAGTCTTGGCATCTTCGACAAGAGAGATTTCAAAAAGTCTCATAAAGACATCGGGGTGTTCCTGACTAGTTTGATGAAAGTCAAAGCTGTCACAAAATTGGGTCCATTGTGAATTACCAGAATGTAATCCTTTTCCTGAGAAGAGTGGCAACCAGGAATTGGCATCTTCTGGTAAGTCATGTAATCCACCTTGGATGTTACTTAGGTCAAAGCAACTGAAGGCTCCTAGGTGAGACCACTTGTGGGGATCTAGCGGAGGAGTAGGGTTTGTAGGGGTGACAGTTGCCACAGTAGAGGTGTTTGAGTACTAACGCCCGCTATGGGTCGTCATTGGTGGAGTCGCTAGAAAATTTCCTTAAAACCATCAAATAAAAGGGAAAACACCCTAGTGGAGTCGCTTGGTAAGCTTGTAAGATGAAAACTCTAGAGGAAAGGCTTACCGAAAGGGTGTCGCCTTGAGGAATTTTAGACTCAGTGTTCCCCGGAAATGATGCCAAAATGTTATCGCACAGTTTGTAGCAAGGATAAAAGGATAGAGATTGGAGAGGCAAATTGGCGTAACTGGAACCAATCCCACTCAATGTCACCTCAATGGGATGGTTCTTTCTGTTTAGGGTGGTAAGGCCTAGGGGAGACGTCCCCGGTGACCTGGGCTTTTGAGAAGGCAAAGGATTATAAGACAAGGATAAGTTTCCCCCCTCACAAGTCACCACCGAGCAGATAGTTCGGCTAACAACCAATAATAAAGTATAACGAAAAAGAGAGATGCGCATGCCTGAGACAAAGCAACAAGAAACTGATATATGAAAGCTTTCTCACTTGGTTAGTAGTTATTACTTCATATAAATCAATGACTATCTGATATACATATAAGCAATTGGATAATAAATATTGACGAAGTCAATGTTTATAAAATAGCAATGATATATAATGTCACTTGTTCAATAAATGTTAAGAAAATGTGGCATTCAATGTAACAATCAACACTTCATTCAATTAATGCCTTCAAACCACCATTCAATTGCTTATAAGAGAAACGCTAGCTACACTAATGATATTTGTGGCTAGAGATGACGGCAGCAGTAGGTTAGTAAGGTTAGTCTCTAAGATAGGGTTAGTAGTTAGGGTTTCATTCAAAGTTTTGAGAGTTGTTGTGATCAATATTAATCAAAAAATGTCTTTAGATCAATGCCTTAGGGTTAATGGAGTCAAAAGTAGAGGACGCAGGAGCTAAGGATAAAAAATATAGTATGGCTAAGGACTAGAAGGTGAAGCTTTGAGGTGTTGCTAGGGAAAGGCCTCAAAGTCAAAACCCTAGGGGAGAGAGGCTCACCTTGGTGTAGGGGAACTAGGCCTCGATGCTCTCTCCTCCTTCCTTAACTCAATGGAAATGACAGATAGCTGAGAAAATAGCATAAAACCAAGACAAGAGGGTTTGGAAGGCAAGATGTTTCTACAACAAGGCTTCACTAGAAAACCCTAGAAAATCGGCCCATCAAAGTGTAGAAGAACTAGGCTCTGATGTGTCTTCCTCTTCTTAGCTTGAAAGTAAAAAAACGGCTAGCAGGTAAAGAGAAAAGAAGAGTGTAGCTACGGCTAGGCTATTTCCTTCTTCAAACAATGGCTGAAAAATATCTTGATGGGGACATGAGACAAGGACCTACTATGTGTGCTTGTCACCTAGGGTTTCTTCAGCATATTTATAACAATAAATGCAAGAAATAACAATACAACCATTCAATTAAGAAGTTTTACAGAAATTCACTTACATTTAACCAAGAAAATCATAGCAAACACTAGTTGTAACACCTTCCGTCAAGAAATATGCCAAAAATGCCAAATAGAGATCCAAAATGCCTTCCTTCAACAAGTGCGCCTCACAATTTCAGCCAAAGAACCCAAGTCTAGCTCAAATTTCAGACCGCACTAATGAGTGAGTGAGAGATGATGAAAAAATAAGGTGAAAACCCTCCATTTATACATTACCATGACCTAATTTTACATTTTAGGTCATGAAAAAGGCCGACAAGGCCAAAATACTAAAATCATACTATTTTACATTAAATATTCAAAATTAAAACCTTAATCAAGCAACAGAAGGACGTCATCCCCTTTCTAGGGTGGTGTTATCCCCTTCTAGGGAAAATGCAGCCTCCGAGAGCAAAACGTTAGCCCCCCTTGGGCTTCTCCAAGCTACCACACATGCCAAACTGCCCTGTCCATATGCCAAAACGTCCATGAAGCAAGGATGACATCATGGACCTCATGGATGATGCCCTATGCCTTCCAAGGCCAACGTTCCACTGAAAATGGCACAACCCCCCTAGGTCAAGCTCTGCCATGGTGCCTCTAGTGGAATGTCCTCCTCTTCTTCGGTGAAAATCCCCTGATCCATATCTGTCCTATCTCTCCCCCCTGATGAGATATCAACATCCATATGATGGGCTCTTCATCCCCATGGAGGTCCGAACTAGTGATCTCCCCATGTGTACCGGTCCAAATGATACCTGTCCGTCGAGCATGATCCTACACATCAACAGCTACACCCTCCATGGGCTCATCAGTCACAGGGATCATAGCAATTTCAATCACAACTCATCATCAATATTATTAAACATGTGCATAAAATCCCTAATACATCAGTCAAATCTCAAAGACATTACACAAGCCTGCAATACAAATTTGGAGAAAATGATAGGGCGTCCTATTGGGCTAGTGTCCATTGGAAAAGTAAAGTTTCTGAAAGAGACCTCATCCAAGCCATGCAAGTGGGTGATGTGGTCAAGGGATGTCCAAGCAGGTGGGTGCAGTGAGGGCAGAGGATGCAAAGTTTTACCTGTGGGTGCCTTTGTAGAAGGTGAGTTGTACTTGTCTTGGATGCAAATCTTTCCAAGCCCGTGCCTTTATTCTTTCTTTTTATTCTTTCATTTTTACATTGATTTTTTATTCAAGAGGATAATCAGGGGACACTTCCCTGGGATGGTGACCAGTGGTGACAACGTTACCCACATGTACTTTCATAGAAATGAGAAGGTTGTCTCATGGTGAGACCCCTTTTCCCTTGGCCATGCAACCAAGAGTCACTACCCCGACATGGTAACTAGCTGGTGGTAATGTCATACTACTAGGTACCCATTAACCTAATAGGTCGGCTCGTGATGATACCCCCTATCCTCCGACTAGGTCTTGTTTTTTTTATTTTACGGGTCCCTCTTGTTTCTTGCTGAGAAGCCTTTTATTTTTTTCTCGGGGATCCCTAGGTGAAGCATGTCAAGGTTTTATTCTTAGGCTTTTATCTTTTGCCAGATTGATTTTTACCTTCTGGGCCTTTAGCCCTTTCTTCCCATGAGGTAAGGTGTAATCCTGTAAATAGGTCAACCCATTACCTGGACAAGTGGAATGGGATAGGCGAGCGGGAAGCAAGATGAAAAATTGGTGTTGTGAATGGAGCGGACGATGGCATTTTAGAAATCCCCCCCAGTGGAAAATTGAAACTTAAGGACACGGGCTTACTAGGGAATCCTATCAATCCCCCTAGACATGGTCAAGTGGGCAAGTTTAATATTCAAGCATTTGTTAGAAACAAAAGGAATAAAATGCACATATTCAAGGGCTTTGATGATCAAAGTGACACATACCATGATACCCGGACTAATTACCTCATGGAGCAAGAACCATCTCTGACACAATACCAAGCTGATGGTGATGGATGTTGTTGTTGCTGACAAGATAAAGGTGTTGGAAGAAAGAAAATATGGGCCCTCCAGGGCCATGCTAAAGTCAATCCTGCTCTCGGTACTCCATGTCTAGGACTTGTGGGCCTCGAGACATGATCTCCTAGTTATCCCTAAAAGTGGGGGATAATAGGTCTATAATCCCCAAAGGACTGTGGTTTATTCTCCTTTGGGATCAATGCCAAGAAAGTCATATTTAGAGAGATTTTAACCCTCCCTCTAATTCTAGAGTCTTCCTCTAAATCCAGGAGGTCATCCCCCACAACATCAAAAAATTTAATATAAGACTCAATCGTCCAGTCGTTCGGGACTGGACTCTTATCAATTGAAAAGAGTTTTAAAACATCTGAGATTTCCTACTTCGTGACCAGTCTATCAATTAGACATGAATCATTAACATTCACATAGCACAGAAATAGTCAGGCAACTTCCATTTGATCCATAGGTGAAATGCAGGAATCCTTTGAAAATAAATTCTTAAAATGCGTGTTTGCCTCTGCCTTTAGAGATTCTTGGCCTCTGTGTTCCTGTCCCAATTCATTCCAGATCTCCCAAATATGATTTTGATTCCTCTTTTCACTAGCGAATTTATGGAAATACTTAGTATTCTGGTCTCCACTTTTAAGCCAAATTGCATGACTCATTTGCCTCCACTGTTCTTCATCAATGAGTAACAACTGGTTACGCTCAATCTCCAATGTCTTTAATCTACTATCTCTAAAAGGAGAAAAGACAGATCTCGGTAAGGCAACTAAAGTATCCATGATTTCCCCCTCAAGAGTTATAAGTCTTCTTTTTTTATCACACCTTTTCTGTTTGGCCCAAGATTTTATTCGAGCCTTTAGAACTTTCAACTTCCACACAAACTTGTGTTGTACATGTGTTTCTGCTAAAAAGTTTGGATCCTTCCAAACAACATTAACAATGGACGTGAAATCTGCCTCATTCAACCAGGTAGGATTAAGTTTAAAAGGATAGGCCATTGGGTAAGGTTGTATATCGAATTGCACTATCACTGAAGCATGATCTGAAACAAATGGAAGGTCCACCCAATACTGAAACCTTCCCATCTCACTGAGGAGGTTTTCTGAAACAAGTATATGATCCAACCGCTTTGAAATCTTATCCAAACCACTTCTACCATTCCTCTAAGTAGGTATCAACACGTCCGAAACCAAATCTATCAGGTGATGGTCCGGCATCAATTCTTTGAAATAGTCTGCCAGTTTGTCCAACTGAGTTGTCACTCCCCAGACTTCATCAACTCCAATAGTAGAATCAATATCTCCTGCAAGAATCGGGTTTTTTGTATCTAGAAGACCCCCCAAAGCCACCTGGTCCCAAAAAGTCTTCCTCTCAACATAGGGCCCATAGACATTTAAAAAAAAAAATTCTTGTTTGTTTTCAAGTGAGAATCCTTTTAGAATAATTCCCCCACCATAAAGAGAAGGAACCAAAGAGAATTTTTCAAGGTCCCAAGCAGCCAGTAGCCCACCCGAATTCCCCACAGAGTTGACCGCACAGATATACCAGTTTGGAACAAATTTAACCATAATTAATTGATGAGCCTTTTCCTCATCAACAAGAGTCTCTTGTAATAGAATCACATATAGTTTTAACTTCCTACAAACTCTACGCATGGAGGCTTGTTTTAGGGTCCCCCCCACCCCTCAAATATTAAGGGTTAAAAGGATCATGACTTGGCACGAGCAAAGGATTTCAAGCCTTTAAGCGCCCTAGAGTCTGTAGCAGTTGTAGAAATATCAACAAGTGTATTCACTGAGTGAGTAGCCCGCTTTCAGGCACTTCTCGTCTTGATCGGGGAAGTCTCCAGTCCCAATCCTTTAGACCAAGCATAACTAGAACCTGTCCCCCCACGGCATAGATTTGAAAGGTTCACCAAATATGTAGAACCAGGTAAAGATAAAATACGATTTCCTTGATGGATCGTGAGAGGCACAGTAGTGTGAACCTCTCAAATGAGAGGAGTTAGCAATTCCAACATCTCCCCAAGTGAACAGTCACTAGGATCGTCTTCTTGATAGCCAAACAGTAGAACAAGCTTAGTCCCCCTAGAAGCTTCCCCCACCTTTGATACCTCGAGAGAGGCTTGTGGGACATAAGTGTAGGCCCCTGTTGAGGAAAAGATATGAATTTATCTTACTCAAGCATTTTCAGAATTTACTTGGCTAAAGTAAAGTAGACGGGAATATCACCCTATGTTTATAGCTAAGAAAAATAATATCCTAAATCACAAGTATTAATTACGAGTGCTTAGGCTAGTCTTTTATCAACAAAAAGCTTGCTGGAAATTCATGTTTTATGTATTTTCTGAATATATCAGTTGTTGAGATAAATATACAAATAGAAGTAAAGACACCAAGGTGATAATCAAGAAAATTGAGACATAAAGCAATCATTTATTTCATTCCAATTCACTAAAGAGTCATTTTCTTTACAAAATCTCATACAGAAATCTTGGACCAAATTCAAACTTAGATATCCCCGATGGAACATAAAAAAGGACCTCTGATAGAAAACCAAAACTGAACTCTAAAATATGGATTAGCTTGCCACAGATTGTTGCCCACTCGACTTTGCACAATAGCCTTTGTCAGTCATGTTGGCGACAGAAGTCACTCCTGGATTGCTATCAGGAGCAGAGCCCGACGCCCATCGGTTTTATGTCACGATTGTTCATAGATGGGTGATCAAATGAAAGGAAACTCTAAACAGTAGTGTCCAACTCTGAAAATAGGCCAGGCATGCATGATCAAGTGAGGTCTTGCGTAAACTTCAGACAGTGAGCTGTAGTAAAGGGTGAACAGGCAGAAGACTTATGGAGAAGAGTGCGGAGGTCTGTTATAAACAACAAGTTCCTAACAGACTATAGAAGAAAGCATTCCAACACAAGGTCTTCTTGCATTTGAATACAGAGCACCAGAAAATACAATAATGCCACGATAAATCATTTATCATAACAGAAATGCAACAATTCGCATGACTCGGTCAATCGCGAACTTCCTATCATAAGATGAAAAGCTTAGACGGGTAAAGAAGAACTGTCTGTCATAAAACAAGAAATCTCATATACAGATACATAAGCTAGAAACTGAAATAGAAGTTAAAGCATTACAGTCGGGAGCTCAGCTCTACCATCGATACTTACAAAAGTGGCAAAAATGCCTACATATACTTGGAACAAAAACACTGGAAGCCAAATCGAGGCATTGTATTGAAGACATTACGGCTTCACATTTATTGCRTCTGCAATCTCTGGACRTTCRTGAGCTTCATTYAGACGCAATCRWGTTCYAGRGGCCCTCTGACTGAATTGACCAACCTGCATTCATTCCTTGGMTTTCYATTTATGGAKGAAACRATGTCCAACTACCCTCAGCTGTTGTAATAACTGTTTCATTGGAATCGGGGAAGGCCCTGGCCGATCTTGTGCCTACAGGACATGGAAATCTTCATAGTCTGCCACCTGTCTTCCACTATCGAAAACTGCCCCCGATATCGGGAAATCGGRCATCGRGAYATCGGGATTTCTGWTGCCATGTGCTCGGGACTTTTAGTTCCGYGACCCCCGACTCTGTGGGATCTCTCGCCACGTGCCTCTGGATCGGACGACCTGTATTCAGCCTTTAAAGAAAAGAGACTTCTCTGCTGCTAAATGTCGAGTAGATGGGCAACTCCGACACCTCGATGACCGTTGATTTTCTTTGCGGACGGATCTCATCCGTCAATAGCAATACTTAGCACGCTCGCTTGATTTGATACTTGGAGGAAAACAAGAATTCTCCCGAGTTGCACTTGAGCACTGCGTGCAACTTGCGGACCCGCGTGCTTCTCGGACCAGGGACAAGATTTACCCCCTGAACCAGAAATATCGCTAACAAGTCATGAAAACTAATTCACAAACAGACAAGTCTACACACACTATCAAAGATGGATCAACACCTCTAAATAATAAGTGTCTGAATGATTTGATTCGACCCTGAATATTGTTGTCTACAATAAGACCCTGCTATCATAAAATAAAATTAGGCTATGATGAATATATGGATGAATGAAAACTGAATTGTCTCAACATAACTCAAAGAGAAAACCTTAGCATGCTTCAGCTTCTATCCTCTTCTTGTTCCTCCCCTTTCTTTTTCTTTTAACAAATTAGAATTGGTTGGAGTAGTTGAACCAATTCATTAGTTAAGCTAAGTAAAGTCTCAACTAACTTTAGTTAGGGGGAGGAAGTAATAATCATAATAGGGTCATAAAAAATAATAACTAGTAGGTGGGACCCCTTGTGACTCCCATTAGTTCATAACAATCATAACAACTATAACAGAATCCATTTGTTAAGTAAACACAACACCTTGTGCATCCCCTCAACATATTTACTTTTGACAATTTTAGATCATAAAATTTGAAAATATTTGAAAATAATATTCATATATCCAAAATAAAACATGTTGTCCAAAATCCATGAAGTCAACTGTCATAAAACAATAGATAACATAAAATTCAAAAGCCATACTTTCCAGTCTATGATGTGACCCTTCCTTGGTTGATGTTGTCACCTCTTGATTTTCTCGAACTCGCCTTGGGTTGGGCAGAGCCTTTAGGCTTTATCTCACTGATCACATGGGAACAATCATCCCTCAAATGCATCTGTGAAGACACGGATTTGTCAGAGTCATCGGAGGGTGAGGAAGGGGCAACAATAGATTTTCCTTTATCAAATGCATGGTGGGATTCAATCTTCAATCTCTTGCTGGCATGGGAGGATTACACTGGCGAGTGGTTAGGGGTAGCTTGTACAATGGGGTTCAAAGGTGGAGGAGCAAGCAAGGTCAAGTTGGGCCATCCACAGTGTTGGGAGACTGTTGGGTGAACAATCTCCTGCCACCCATCATTTTCAAGGACCTTAGGTTGTAAAGAGACATGACGAGGCATAGGGATATCGAGGGCTTGAGAGGCTTGGAAAGGAGGCCTTTCAGGCCTAGGTTGGACTATTCCTTGCTCAATCCAATTAAAGAATCCAACATGAAACAATTGGCCAAGCTCTTTTGAATCAACATCAAAATGTATAGAGAACTTGGGCCTTCTTGGGCCTTGGTTCCATTTACATCTACCTCTGTTTCCTTGTCCATGGCTTCCCCGACTAAAAAAATTCATCCTGCATGTGTAATCGATTAGCAAATAGTCTTTTAAATATCCATGCATGACAACTCTTAAAAATATGAAATAGATTTGGCTCAAAATGTATCAGGCTCATGCAATCCAATCCATACAAATTTTTCTAATTTTAACCAACGAGCAGGGGGGTGAAACAGTGTTCTGGGAAATGTGAGGGGTTTGTATTGAGTGAAAATATGATATAATGAAAGGGGAGAAAAAAAATGGTCACTGCTCAATGATAACAACAATCAACTGTAAATCGACCAAATAAAACCTCACTGCAACCTACCCAAGATATTGCCACTTCATCAACTTAACACATAAATTCTCTTGGTTGTAATCAATATCAGAACAGGGAGTGAAACAATGAATCTGGGATATGTGAAGGGTTTGTAATTAGCGGAAAGTGAGATAATGAGAGGGGAGGATAATGATTATTGTTCATGAAATTAATTAAGCGATCCATAAAACATTCCGCAGTAAGAATATATGCATCAACCAAAAATCAGATGACTGAGTAATAATTCCTGTGTATTTGACTAGTTCACCATCCATTAATATCCAACACAGTGCCATTACAGAACAATAAGTATTTCACACAATTTGTAAGAGGTTATGTTCCCTTTATTCACACATTCTGCATTTTATAACAGTCAACAACAACACTCATTCCCAATCTGTAATCATTAACATTCACCATTGTCATACGTTTCTTCAATCCACATCTATATTTAAAAGTCATGTTTCCAAAATAATAATGAAGTCACTATTTCTAAAATAGAGCCAATCAAGATCTATAATGATATTCTTTCCCGTATACATATGCAGTAAAAATACCAAAATAATCAAAACCTCACATGCCATGCCTGGAATGACAATTGACTATACAACCAACAACCACCATTTAGACACAGGCTATGCAGTAGTAAATTTCCAAGGCAATGTAACCTTACCACTGTAAAACAAAACAAATCAATGTGACTTAAAAGCCGAGCCAAATATCCAACGTGACTGTCATCAACAGTGGTCAATTGCAATAAATAACATGCTTAAAACTCTGAGGGTATCACTGAGTATAAAAACAAACTATCCATACTACACACAGAGCGCAACTAACCAAACTCCACAATGCAACATTTCCACTTATCACAACGAACACACAGTCATGATAATAACTCAACATATGGTGTTAAGGTTGTGCGCATTAATAAGTGGTTGGTTCGTTTAAGTCACACCGTGATTCAATCAATCCATGCGCACTCAGGCCTATTCAACCAACAACACAAGGATATCATGGATATGCCTTCTATAATTATTCAATTTGATTATCATTCGGTCCTAGGGAAACCATAGTTAGCATGCCCCATGTTTCATTTGCAAAACACCATACACAGAACGCGACCTGTGTGAGAAACCCTAAGCATTTGTGACCAATGTTAGGCATCAAACAAATCACCATAAGTGAAAAACTAGTGACTGTACATCAACCAACAATTCGCCACTGTGGCAAAAAAATCAATCAACCAAACAAGTCGTGGTAGTTGTGTATACCCATGCATCCAATCGAAATGGGCAGAGGCCTTTCCATTAAAAACAACTGAGTTTTTTGACATTAGGCGGGTGATTGTGAAATTTAGAAGTGCAAATTGGCAATGTAAGGTTCACGCTACTATCACAGAGGCAGTGACGAAAAGCCATACCAACACGACTGTTATACAACCAACGGGTGAGCCCGTATTTAAAGTAATAGACCACTATAACCGGAAACAACTTGGTAGACTCGACAGTCTCCCTATGAAACTCCAATCTAGAGGGTTAGGGATTTGCATGGTATCCTTCACAAGAGGAACATAACTAACTGCAATGAAACTTTGAGGCCAAAGGTGTACGCGCAAGGAGGAATATGATTCGCTTGTGAACGAGAGACAGTTCCTTGACAGGGCCAAAACAGGAAAACATGGCTCTAGTTAAACCCAAGAATCATGAAGGCAACCATCCAGCCATGATTTAAACAAAACCCTTCAACCAAAATGCATTGGTAACAAAGAACTATCACCCAGGAAGGCTAACAACTTCGATGAACTTAAAACTATCATGGCAGAACCATCCATTTTCCATTCAAAACCAAAATTCCACATAGTTGCAGCACTCAGGACAAACACAAACCCACACAATTGATCCAAAATCATTTCATAACCAAAGTGAAGTCAAGAATGGCCAAAAAAGACATACTTGTTAATCGAAACTCCTTAAGACAAGAGGTGGTTTAGCGGTTTCACCCTACAAAAAATTGGAGCGTGAACACAACAACAATATCAAACAATAGTCCGACTAGGGTGGTGGGCAACGGGAAGGGTAAAGGTGATGTGCAGTAAATGCACATCGCCTCCACCCACATCTCATTTACTCAGCAGTACATGCCAACGAGCCCCCCATTAACACCATTAATAAACCCATGCATCGAGAATATCAACACATTTAAACCATAGCATAATCCAAGTTCCATATAACAATTCAACCATTTGCATTATTACTTTGCCAAATGCGCCACCCATATTTATATTCTCAATATAACTCAAATAAATTGCACGACCACTATACAACCTAAGAGATCATGTATAGAATCATCACTAATAGCGTGATCAACATCAACCTGAAGTATAACATAATCACCATACATATGGACTATATAAAATTGCAAAGCCATTACTTCCATGAGCCACCGACATTCATAACATATGTATATCAGCTACCGATTACATTAACCAATGCATAACCATTGCATTATCACCTTGCCAAATGTTCCACCAAAATTTTCACCATATGCATATAAAAATGTAATTTAACACAATTTCATAGCCATTTCCTTGTTATCTAGGGTTTAACAATAATCAACAAATAATTTATGCATGTAGTATTGCAGAACTAGGTCCCTTTGCACTCATTGTAATACTTTGTCTTCTTCAAAACTGCCCTTCATGTAATTTTACTAACATGTTTGTTGTGCAGGTGAGAGGAAAATAAATACCATATATGAATAATAGGTTGTAGTATCATGAAGGAACAACATCTCAAAGCTTAACTCATATCAATGGCAACCATATTCTCATCAACCATGTAAACCTTTGTAACACATCATCATAACATTGAAAATGAACAGGTCTAATCTTCAAAATTTCAAGGGGTCCCACCTACTAGCATCATTTAGTCTTATATAATAATAGGCTTTAGCAACACTTTGCGGGCAAAATTACGTTGACGCTTTAAATCGTCAACAAACTGGCGACTCCACAGGGAAAATTGTTTTTAACATATTATAACTCATAACTCATGGTTTCACATACCAAGGATAGTAACCTCAATAATACGCAACTTGAATGATTATGCAACAGGGGGAAGTGAGTGGATTTAATGGAAATATGAATGGGAATTTAGGAATAACTCATGAAAAGTGTTAAGTATGAGGGGTTTTACCATTGTATGCATAATCATTTGACTGTAAAATGCTCTCAAATTGAAAGAGGAAAACTTACAGATTTTCTCTTAAGATCTCGATGGATAAAGAAATGGCAAGAAGAAGTGGGAAACAACCAATTCCTCGTAAGATAGCAGCGGAAATATGTAACAAATTCAAAGGCCCTTCAGATGAGAGATCATAACAATTGTGTAAGCTCGATTGTTATTGACTAACAATGCTTTTGCGGATGTGTCATTGTGGCAAAATTGATCCAACCTTCTAACTTTACCAAAAACTTAAAAGATGATAAAGACAAAAATTGCAATAGAAGTCATAATGTAGAAATTAAAACAACAGCAATAAAAGACAGAAATAAAACACAGCAAAAATTCAACTTAGAAAGCAAAAATATGTAAAGCATAAAAAAAGAAGCCCAAAAATTGAAAGCAGAGCTAAACTACTAGTATATAGAAGAATACAATTGGCAAAAAGACCTTTCACACTGGTCCCTCGCAATACTTCAAGCGAGGACTGTTAGTGGTGTGGGAAAACCATTGTCTCGGTAATTCCTTTGAAATTTCTGAGTTAGTGTCCAAGACAAAGGTAATCTGGAAATGTCGCAACGCTTGAAATTCTGATGTAACTATCAGCCTTTTGTTGAATACGATTAAATCATCAAGATAAGCATGGATACAAACCAACTCATCGAAGGTTGTGTGTATAGGCCCTTTTAGGGTGATACTTGTATCAAATAGACCAGAAGGCAAGCAATTGTAAGACATAGTATCACAATTAGTAATAAAAGTGGTTTTGTCAATATTTTCCCCTTCTACCTTGATTTTATTGTAACCAAACAAACTTTCAAGTAAGGGCTCCAAGTGTAACTCTACAACCTATTGCAGAAACATTTTCATGCTGAGAGGGGGGAGAGGATTTCTCATAATTCCTTGTCTGAAAGTTCAAAGACTAATGCAGGTTCTAATATTATTAGTGGTATTCGAAGCAGGTTCCCAATTGGAAACCCATTTAGGGTGGACTAGAAAAAACATTTAATTCCTTAAGAAAATCTTCAACTCCCCTTGAAAGGTTGCCTTCAGTGCACAATCAAAAAGTATTTGTTTTTGCCTAGATGGTTTCATAGTATACTGAACAAGAACTGGATCAAAGCCACGAAGATCCACATTAAACCAAGAAAAAACCTTTTGAAATCCACCAAGTAATTCAACAGACTTCATTTCTTCTTTATCAAAACCCTGGACATTTATTTTAATGTTTGATGAAGATCTAGGTGTCCTAATGTTCATGGAGATGGCTTCAACCACCTTCAGTTGTAACTCCTCCTCCTTTTCTTTATTGCCTCCAGCACTAAAAAAAATAACTCTCAAGATGAGTCAAGCCCTCAGGAATCCTATTATTTTCCATGGATATAGTTTCCTCGAGCTTAAGAGGTTCATCTTGGATGATAGCACAAATGCTCTAATCATTAGGGAGGGCCTTCCAAGATCCTACATGGTCAGGAAAATATGGATGATATAGGGATTGAAAAGTGCAATTGGGCTTGTGAGGCAAAAGTTATTGATTAGGAGAGGCTGCAAAGACAGCTAACCAATCAGCCATGGAATTCAACTCCTTCTTCACATGAGTGATGTTTAAATATAGAAGGTTCAAGACAAGTGCCCAAATAGTTTGGGAGTATTGTTCCATCAGCTCATTGCTAGGAGAGCATATCTTGTGTATTACGTTCACAACAAGCTCAGAACTTCCAAAAACTGAAAGGTGACCACAACCAATATTAAGGGTGTTCTCGATGCTGAATAATAAAGCTTTGAAATCAACAACATTATTCGAACCAGCAAACTCTAACCTGTAGGACAGATTATGAATTTTTCCTACAGGAAAAACCAAGGTAATGCCAGCCCCATTTCCCTCACTAGAGCATGAACCATCAAAGTTCATATGCCATAAATCATTATCTAAATAAATTATTTCCAAAGGAATATTGTCCTCTTCAGCAAATATGGAATACACTCCTTGGTCTTCTTCGACATAGTTTACGTTAGATTGCGGAACATTCTCTATGTAGGTTGAAATCCTTCCCTCTCTAAGGACTATGATATTCTTACCATTCTGAGGAACTGATAAATGTGTCCCGTCGAGTGAGAGGTATCCACCTGTTAGGGCTTGCCAATCTCTTCCCAAGATAATTGAATAATTGCTTACAGGCATATCAATCACCTGAATGATGAGGGTTGTCCTTATCTCAGGGTGAGCGCATAAAACCAAGGTTACATCCTTAATCTCGCCTATGGTTGTTTGTTTTAGACTATTATAGGAAATCATGCTTTGGGCGTTTTTTTTTGTACAAGATAAGCCTAGCTCTTCCATAATAATCTTCGATATAACACATGGGCCTGAACCACCATCAATGAGGCAACAATGGGCGATTTTATCCATGATCTTTACAGAAATATAAAAAGGGTTTTTTTTATAGGGTATCTAAAGTTATGTACACCTACTTTATTTACAGAAGAATCCTCTTCATCTACCTCTTTAGAAAGATTGGCTACAACAGAAGCTTTTCCTTCCATGAATTGTTTCAGATGCATTTGTTGTTCAAGGATGACAACCATGTCTAGGAGGGTCGCATCTACTTTGATGTTAGTCAATTGATTCAAGATATTTCATTTGGAAGAGGGGGGAGGAGGGGTGATTTTCTGACTCTCGAGAATTTTAGGAACCTGGGGCGCAACAGTGGTTGAGGATGAGCTCGGGCTAGAAGAATTGTGAGGAGGGTCAAATTTTCCTTTTGGGGCATAGGCTTTGTTCCTGGTATTGATAACCATGACATCTTCCGGCTCGGCTAAATCTAGGACAACGATAGTAGTTTCTGGTCTTTTCCCAAAGACCTTGCCTCTGGCACTCTTCTTTACCTCACACATGGTTTCTTCATGGTGTTCTTTGCAAAAGTTACACCAAATCCTAGGAAGGATAGCTTTGGGCTGAAAATTATTTTCAACCAGACTTCTAAAAGGAGGGGTAGAAGAGGATGAATATTTAGGGGTGAGATGGGAGACAGTATCCTTGCGCTCAAATGCTATCATACGATTGTTCATATCTTGTACTAGTTGTAAGAGAGAGGACATGTATGTATGTCTCACTGATTCTCCGTGGGGTAGACCAGTTCATTCAATTTGTTCTTCGTACTCTGAACAAGTGTGTAGAGAGGAACCTAGATTATCAATGGATTTTTCTTCAAGCCTATGATGGTAAGGAGAAGGAAATGCATTGTAGTGATGCATGAAGGTGGCTTGGTTCTGAGGGCGAATAAGTTCAGGGATTTGATTATACAACTTAGTGAAACGCAAGTTGAAAGACCTAAAGGTCTCACCATATTTTTAAGTGAATTTATTGTACTCCCTTAACTTCTCGGCTTGGCTTTTAGATTGCCCATAATTTGATCTGAACTAGTAGATTAATTCCTCCCAAGTAGACAGAATCTTAGGAGGAAGTTCAAAGAAGTCATTTGCAGCCTTTCCTTCCAAGGAGTTAACGAACAAGCGCATGCAGGTATCATTGTCGTTAGCTCCTATGTTATGACAAGCGTCAAAGAATGCCACTAGGTGCTCATTGGTACTGACAGTGTTATTTCTTGAAAACTTAGGCAGATGCTCTTTAAACTTCGGAAGTGGGTGAGTAGTAGGTGCTAGGTTAAGAGGAGAGGATGCATGCCATGGTGTGGTTGTGGCATTTTCTTCGAACTGAAAAAGCCCATACTTTTTAACAACTTTGGTGGGGTTTGTAGTAGATTGGATAGGGATATGGTGGTTGTACAAGCTACCAATTACCAATGACGATGAAGATTGGGAAGATGGAGCACTTCCAGTGCCACCAGAGCAACCACTAGATGTCATCTTGTGGATGATAGGTGAGCGAAAGAAAGACGAGCTAGATGAATCAGATAAAGTTCTCCTTAGAGCACTTTGTTGGGCAGATAACACAATGTTTCTCCTTCCTATCTCAGCAATAGAACTGATTTTGGGTGACAATCCTCTTCTTCTTCTAGAAGCACGAGAATCAAAGGACATGAAATAATGGTCGAAACTGAAGAAACAAAAGGTTACTGTTGATTTCTAGGCTGCCTACATCTAGCTTCCAATTGTTCTTGAGTACTAATATCTCATTCAATTTCTTCCCAAGAACGGTTAAGCTCAGCATGGGTACTAGCAGTGTCTAAAATAGTATGAAATAGGTTCAAAGCAATGTTGGTCTGGTCTTGGAGACAGGGCTCAAGATTGGGCTACCTTGCAACAGGAACAGTCATTAAAAGCAAAATAGTCAAAGAATCAAAATCAGAAAAAGAAAGATATATCGATGAAAATCGAGTATAGAATTCAACTAGACAGATATCAAAGATCTCCCCAGTATGGTCGCCAAATAAATGTTGAGGAAAATATATGAATTTATCTTACTCAAGCATTTTCATACTTTACTTGGCTAAATTAAAGTAGACAAGAATATCACCCTATATTTATATCCAACAAAAATAATATCCTAACTCACAAGTATTAATTATGAGTGCTTAGGCTAGTCTTTTATCAACAAAAAGCTTGATGGAAATTCACTTTTTATGTATTTTCTAAATGTATTAGTTGTTGAAATAAATATAAGAACATAAGTAAAGACACCAAGGTGATAATCAAGACAATTGAGACATGAAGCAATCCTTTATTTCATTCCAATTCACCAAAGAGTCATTTTCTTTAAAAAATCTCATACATAAATCTTGGACCAAAGTCAAACATAGACATCCCCAATGGAACATACAAAAGGACCTCTGACAGAAAACCAAAACTGAACTCTAAAAGTTGGATCATCTTGCCACAAATTGCTTCTTACTCGACTCTGCGCAATAGCCTTTGTCAATCATGAAAACTAATTCACAAACAGACAAGTCTACACAGACTATCAAAGATAGATCAACACCTCTGAAGAACAAGTGTCTGGATGATTTGATTCAGCCCTGAATATTGTTGTCTACAATAAGACCCTGCTATCATAAAATAAAATTAGACTATGATGAATATATGAATGAATGAAAACTGAATTGTCTCAACATAACTCAAAGAGAAAACCTTAGCATGCCTCTGCTTCTATCCTCCTCTTGTTCCTCCCCTTACTTTTTCTTTTAACAAATCAGAATTGGTTGTAGTAGTTGAACCAATTCATTAGTTAAGATAACTAAAGACTCAACTAACTTTAGTTAGGGGGGGAAAGTAATAATCATAATAGGGTCATAAATAAATAATAACTAGTAGGTGGGACCCCTTGTGACTCTCTTTAGTTCATAACAATCATAACAACTATAACAAAATCCATTTGTTAAGCAAACACAACACCTTGTGCCTCCCCTCAACATATTTACTTTTGACAATTTTAGCTCATAAAATTTGAAAATATTTCAAAATCATATTCATATATCGAAAATAAAACATGTTATCCAAAATCCATGAAGTCAACTGTCATAAAACAATAGATAAAATAAAATTCAAAAGCCATATTTTCCAGTATGTGATGCAACCCTTCCTTGGTTGATGTTGTCACCTCTTGATTTTCCCGAACTCGCCTTGGGTTGGGCAGATCCTTTAGGTTTTATCTCATTGATCACATGCGAACAATCGTCCCTCAAATGCATCTGTGAAGACACGGATTTGTCGGAGGGCGAGGAAGGGGCAGAAATAGCTTTTCCTTTATCAAATGCATGGTGGGATTCAGTCTTCAATCTCTTGTTGGCATGGGAGGATTTCACTAGCGAGTGGTTAGGGGTAGCTTGGACATTGGGGGTTCAAAAGTGGAGGAGAAGGCAAGGTTAAGTTAGGCCAGCCACAGTGTTGGGAGACTGTTGGGTGAACAATCTCCTGCCACCCATCATTTTCAGGGACCTGGGGCTGTAAAGAGATATGAAGAGGCATAGGGATATTGGGGGCTTGAGGGGTTTGGAAAGGAGGCCTTTCAGGCCTAGGTTGGACTATTCCCTGCCCAATCCAATTAAAGAATCCAGCATGAAATAATTGGCCAAGCTCTTCTGAATCAACATCAAAATGTATAGATAACCTGGGCCTTCTTGGGCCTCAGTTCCAGTTACCTCCACCTCTGTTTCCTCGACCATGGCTTCCCCAACTAAAAAAACTCATCCTGCATGTGTAATTGATTAGCAAATAGTCTTTTAAATAGCCATGCATGACAACTCTTAAAAACATGAAATAGATTTGGCTCAGAATGTATCAGGCTCATGCAATCCAATCCATACAAATTGTTCTAATGTTAACCAACAAGAAGGGGGGTGAAACAATGTTCTGGGAAACATGAGGGGTTTGTATTGAGCGAAAATATGATATAATGAAAGGGGAGAAAAAAAATGGTCATTGCTCAATGATAAAAACAATCAACTGTAAATCAACCAAATAAAACCTCACTGCAACCTACCCAAGATATTTCCACTTCATCCACTTAACACAAAAATTCTCTTGTTTGTAATCAATATCAGAACACTGAGTGAAAAGTGAATCTGGGATATGTGAAGGGTTTGTAATTAGCATAAAGTGAGATAATGAGAGGGGAGGATAAAAATTATTGTTCATGAAATTATTCAAGCGATCCATAAAACATTCCGCAGTAAGAAAAGATGCATCAACCAAGAATCAGATGACTGGGTAATAATTCATGTGTGTTTGACTAGTTCATTGTCCATTAATATCCAACACAGTGCAATTACAGAATAGTAAGTATTTCACACAATTTGTAAGAGGTTTTGTTCCCTTTATTCGCACATTCTTCATTTTATAATAGTCAAAAACAACACTCATTCCCAATATGTAATCATTAACATCCACCACTGTCATATGTTTCTTCAATATTTAAAAGTCATGTTTCCAAAATAATAATGAAGTCACTATTTCTGCAAGAGAGCCAATCAAGATCTGTAATGATATTCGTTCCCATATACATATGCAGTAAAAATACCAAAATAAACAAAACTTCACATTCCACGCTTGAAATGACATTTGACTATACAACCAACAGCCACCATTTAGACATAGGCTATGCAGGAGTAAATTTCCAAGGCAATGTAACCATACCACTGTAAAACAAAACAACTCAATGCGACTTAAAAGCCGAGCCAAATATCCAACGCGATTGTCATCAACAATGGTCAATTGCAATAAATAACATGCTTAAAACTCTGAGGGTATCACTGAGTATAAAAACAAACTATCCATACTACACACAGAGCGCAACTAACCAAATTCCACAATGCAACATTTCCACTTATCACAACAAACACACAGTCATGATAATAACTCAACATATCATGTTGAGGTTGTGCGCATTAATAAGTGGATGGTTCGTTTAAGTCACACCATGATTCAATCAAGCCATGTGCACTCAGTCTTATTCAACCAACAACAAAAGGATGTTGTGGATATGCCTTCTATAGTTATCCAGTTCGATTATCATTCAGTCCCATGGAAACCATAGTTATCATGCCCCATGTTTCATTTGAAAAACACCATACACAGAACACAACCTGTGTGAGAAACCTTAAGCATTTGTGAACAATGTCAGCCATCAACCAAATCACCATAAGTGAAAAACTAGTGATTGTACATCAACCAACAATTCGCCACTGTGGCAAAAAAAATCAATCAATCGAACAAGTCGTGGTAGTTGTGTATACTCACGCATCCAATCAAAATGGGCAGAGGCCCTTCCATTAAAAACAACTGATTTCTTTGACATCAGGCGAGTGACTGTGAACTTTAGAAGTGCAAATTGGCAATGTAAGGTTCACACTATTATCACAGAGGCAGTGACGAAAATCCATACCAACGCGACTACTATACAACCAACGGGTGAGCCCGTATTTATAGTAATAGACCACAATAACCGGAAGCAACTTGGTAGACTTGATAGTCTCCCTATGCAACTCTAGTCTAGAGGGTTAGGGGTTTGCAAGGTATCCTTCACAGGAGGAACGAAACTAATTGCAGTGAAACTTCGAGGCCAAAGGTGTATGCGCAAGGAGGAATATGATTCACTTGTGAATGGGAGATAGTTCCTTGACAGGGATGAAATAGGAAAACAGAGCTCTAGTTAAACCCAAGAATCATGAAGGCAACCATCCAGCAATGATTTAAGCAAAACCCTTCAACCAAAATGTAGTGGTAAAAAATAACTATCACCCAGGAAGGCTAACAACTTCGATGAACTTAAAACTATCACGATTGAACCATCCATTTTCCATTCGAACCCAAAATTCCACACAGTTGCAGCACTCAGGACAAACGCAAACCCACACAACTAAGCCAAAATCATTTCATAACGATAGTGAAGTAAAGAATGGCCAAAAGAGACATACTTGTTAATCAAAATCCTTAAGACGAGATGTGGTCGAGCGGTTTCACCCTGCAAAAAATCTGGAGCGTGAACACAACAACAAGATAAAACAATAGTCCGACTAGGGTGGCAGCCAAATGGGAGGGTAAAGGTGATGTGCAGTAAATGCATGTCGCCTCCACCCACATCTCATTTACTCAGCAGTACATGCCAACGAACCCCCCATTAACACCATTAATCAACCCATGCATCGAGAATATCAACACATTTAAACCATAGCATAATCCAAGTTCCATATAAAAATTCAACCATTCGCATTATTACTTTGCCAAATGCGCCACCCGTATTCATATTCCCAATATAACTCAAATAAATTGCTTGACCACTATACAACCTAAAAGATCATGTATAGAATCATCACTAATAGCATGATCAACATCAACCTGAAGCATAGCATAATCACCATACATATGGACTATATAAAATCACAAAGCCATTACTTCCATGAGCCACCGACATTCATAACATATGTATATCAGCTACCGATTACATTAACCAATGCATAACCATTGCATTATCACCTTGCCAAATGTGCCACCAAAATTTCCACCATATGCATATAAAAATGTAATTTAACACAATTTCATAGCCATTTCCTTGTTAGCTAGGGTTTAACAATAATCAACAAATATTTTATGCATGTAGTATTGCAGAACTAGGTCCCTTTGCACTCGTCGTAATACTTTGCCTTCTTCAAAATTGCCCTTCATGTAATTTTAATAACATGTTTGTTGTGCAGGTGAGAGGAGAACAAATACCATATATGAACAGTGTTAATGTTTAAGCCATTATTATAATTCTTTCCATTTCAATAGATAACAACAACATAAGACAAGATCATTGAGAAATACACAATCACAAGAGACACAACATTTATCCTAGGAAACCCTCTAGGGGAAGAAAACCCATCAAAAATTCCTTATTATAGATAGGCAATACAATGCCAAGAGATAACTCAAACAAGTACATAATGTCCTCTCTCAAAGATATGCCTCTTTCTCTCTCTCTCTTCTCCAACTGCAGCTCCAAAACTTATCTCTCAATGAACAAATGAGTGAGTGTCTAAGTGAGGCACTAGCCTCCTTATTTATATAAGACTGGCATGTGTGGGAGTGTCCTTTCACCGGCAGGGTCGACTTCTTCTTCTAGGTGGTTATAACCACCTTTATTATATTTCGGGTCCTCTTTGATATATTCTGGGGCCGACTTCTCTTTTTGCCTTTTACAATTACATTATGACCAATCTGCAAAAGGGGATTTGGTCCTTTTACAATAGTCGACATGATCAATCCACAATGGGAATTGATCCAATGAATAATATATCAAATAATAATAAGAATGCACTTTGCAGTTACATTATTTCAACACTCCCCCTTAACAAGAAGGGTATTCTACAGCAACATCAGATGAGAGAGAGGCTTTTGGAGGACAACATCATCAGGAGGACAACATCATCAATATCATCTTGGAACACTGACTGGCGTATCTATAAATCATCGAAAGTTTTCTTCATCGACAACATCGTCATTCTCAAAGGAATGCAATCATCATCTGCATCAATATGTATTAGTATAAAACTAATACATCATCATCATCACAACATGAGGCTGGCTCATCATAATACAGGACTAGCTTTATGTCACAACTGTTAAGCCAGAATCACAATACTCGTCTTTCTTTACGTCACAACAATCAAGCTGGAAGCAAGATACTAGATTGGCTTCATGTCACAGCTTCTCAAGCTGGAAGCACAGTACTAGTCGCATCTCCACGTCTTGCTTTACGTCACAGCACTTAAGCTGGAAGCAAGATACTAGACTGGCTTTACGTCACAACTTCTCAAGCTGGAATCACAGTACTAGTCTCATCTCATCATCTTGATTTACGTCACAACCATTAGGTTGGAAGCAAGATACTAGACATGGTTGGAACCATGCAACCAAAGGTCACTGCCCTGGTTTGGTTACCAGATGATGGCAATGTCATACCGCTAAATACCTATGAACATAATGGGTCGGCTCGTGATGAGACCTCCCATCCTCTTGGTTAGGTCTTGCATTTATTTATTATTTTCTTAGGGTCCCTTAG
>JZKD02S1742707.1:659921-676799 GCA_000966675.3 Picea glauca
GGTTCCTCCAAGTAATGTGCCCAAAATGACCTTTTCAGTGAATTCCATTGACTTATAGCTCAAAATAGTCAAAATCATGGAAATTGTCGGAATGCAACGAAACCAAAGCCAACCTGTGCGGAATGGCACATAATGATGGAATATGATCATCAATGCAAGCTAGACCCCACAATGCAAAGGTTTTGGAAATTGCAGTCTTCCATTCAAATTTCTATCAGACCATAAAGAGGTGGAATCTCCCGGTCTGAGAGACCACCTTTTGGCACTGCTTCATGGAGATAAAAGAGACCACAGTAGTTGGTACTGCCTCTGGTACCCTGTAGAGTTGACCTACCAAAGTAATAATGACACTTCAAGGCCTAGATTCATAAACAACATGACACTTCCACATATATGGTTGTCCTAAAAGAACATCACAAACGTCAATGGGGAAACATCACACAATACCTCATCTTTGAAGGGTTTGATGTTGCAGTGCATGAAACATTGTTGGCTAACACGGATGTCTTGTCCTTGGCTGAGCCAACCGATGGTGTATGGATGAAGGTGTGACATTGTTTCCAGGTTCAACCTCTTGATGAGCTAGATCGAGATTAAGTTATTTTGGCTACCATTGTCAAAAATGAAATGGAGGGGGTCCCTTTCACCCACATTTATGAGTGGAATAGGTGGTCCCATTCTTCAGGCTCCTCTGATTCCTCTCATTGCACTTTTGTGGTAGGGACAGTGACAGTGAGTTTTGTGTTAATGCTTCATTTTACCTAATTCGGTTCTGAATCAGAGTCTGAGTCGGCATCCAACTATGAGTATTTCATCTCAGCCAACAATGACTGTTTGGAGTGACATTCATCAATGTTGTGCCAAGGAATTTTGTGGAACTCGCACCACTTTCTAGTGTCTTTCTTCAACTTCTCGTTACCCTTCTTTACTGGTGGCTTGAACGGGTTGTCCTAGGGTTGGCCATCCTTTCTTTGTATTTTTATTTGGGATTTAGGGCCACCTTTACGATGCTTCTGCTGTGATGGATTTGTAGAGTTGAAATCTCACTTATTATTTTGCTTGAACTTTTGCTCGATCTTGACAAAATATTAGTAAGCATCTCCCAGTGAGGAGATGTTCGGGAACTCCATATCTGTTTTGATGTATCTATGTAGGCCACTACAATACTTCAGGACTAGGTGTTGCTCGAATTCTTTAATACCTAGATTTGTGTGCAAGGTATGGAAGATGTTGGTATACTATGACAACGTCTGGTCTCTCTCCTAACATAGAGTTGTCCATCTCATGTATTGGTCATGATAGTTTCCAACAAGGTATTATTGCTCCTTGAGGGCATCAACAAAAGCCTCCCAAGTGGGTTCTGGCCCAAAAATTGTAGACTCATCTCCGACATGTTGCTCACAGTAAGTTTCCCACCAATCTCTGACATGGGGAAGAGCTTTAAGGAGCACGAAGGTGATTTTTTCATTGTTGGAAAAATTGTGGACATAGAAATAATCCTCTAGTAGACTTAACCATTTTTCCAAAGCGTCAACGTCTATCTAGCCTTAAAATAAATTAATATCAAATTTAACTTGTACCTTGAAGGGTGTCTCACCTCCAAAGTGACTGTTGGTTGAAGGTACCTCCATTGTTGTTGGCAACCATCGAAGAATTTGGGAAAAAATATCCATCATCTCATTCCTCTGTTGTGAGAGGGATTCCTCAAGAAACGGTTTGATATGATCTCCTACTATGTCATCTCTCTTTTCTTTCGCCATGGGAGGCCGCTTGGGCTGGAGAGAGCGGTTTTCATCAAGAGAAACTAGCTGGAGACCCAACTCTCTATACCTGGACCTCATCAGGGACATGCACTAAGAAATGACAAAGAGAAAACTGCTCTGATACCACTGATCCATATTAGATTGAGAACGACATGAAGGAAAATATATAACAAGGAAACACACATAGATATTGCAAGAAACACAGTAATATAGTTAAACTCAGATTCTATTAATAATTGTTTGAAATACAAAAGACTGTAAAATGCAACGCACAAAAGCTAGCTAGAATGATGGTAGTTTATCTATGAAGATAGAGATGTGAAAACTATGTTCATTCGCAAGAAGCTAATTACATAGAGGCCGAAAATGAATTTTAACATAAAACATCAATAAGAAAACCATAAACATCCAAAACCCTAACCCCAGAAGATGAACACCGAAAGGCTTGTGGGCTATGATGTGGTTAGTTGATACATCAACTTCTCGGGGGCGAAAATTTTTCTTATGATCTTTTTTTGGGGTGCTTGGTACCCCATAAAAAATATCTATTTGAGGAGTACAAATTCCGAAAAAAATGTCATTTAGGGCCTCAAAATGACCTCGAAAGTTTGGGACCCAAAAAATTGTAGAAAAACTGCCAAGATATGAAATCATTCTGAATTAGTGGAACAATTGGGTGGCCACTATTATCTTTTTAGCTCGGGAGGTACTCCACATGTTTTGTCTTGTATGTGGATGTTACCTTATGTTGAAATTACTAGGCACTTAACTTTGTAATGGGTTTTTATAAAGTTGTAAAGTGGTTCTTTTATTAAAGTGGCCTTTTAATAAAGTGTACCTTCTAATTTTAAAGTGACTTTATTTCATAAAGTACACTTATGTAATAAAGTGAAATTACTTTAATATTTTAAGTGATTCATTTTGGAGGGAATGAATCATGACCCTTGATCTTGCAAAAGGAAAGATTAGATCTTGGCCTTTGGATTTAGGGTTGGGGAAGATGAAAAGACACTTTGGAGGAAAAAAGTCATTTTCAAATTTATAAAAAAATGCATTGGGTAGTGTGCAAGACACAAGAGGAGATTGAGAGAGAATTTTCTGAGTAAACTTGAGAGAGGAAAGAGGGCAGCAAAGAGGGCATATTTTCCAAGAGATCTAGGGCACAAATCCCAAGGAGAAATTTTTGTTTTGTTGTTGAGTTGATTTTCTGTCGTTGGAGGTCGTACTGTATGGATCCGTACAGTTCGTACAACAAGAGGAAAGGGCACAAAAATTGAGGCGAGATTGGCACAATTTTTAAGGCAGTTTTTGTTGTTGTTGGGCCGTATAGAACAGTCTGTACAGCAGGTTGTTTGCACAATTTTCTAGGTGCAACTTTTTTGGGTGGGTCGCACAGTAGTACAGACTTGGCACAGAAATCGAGGCAGATTTGGTGGGACAGTTTGGGTGCTATAAGTGGTTTTTCTCTTGGCTGGAAATGTGATTTTGCTGCTATTATGTACTTGTCTGAAGTTGAATAATAAGATCTCTCTCTCCTTCATTGGGTTTCCCCACATTGGGGTTTTCCCTTACATTTGCCTAAATTTCTGAGTTATTTATGGGTGATTGAATGTTGTTCATTGTGTGTATTTCTATTGCATAATTACTTAGCAATGTGTATTTATGCTTATCGAAATTTTTGAATGTGGGTTTTAGACATATCAGAGTTCATGCAAGACAGTTATCTCTAGGTTGCTAAGTGTATGACATAATTGTTAGCTTGTTGAATTTGTCATTAAAATTTACATGGTATCAGAGCTTGGGCTCTTAGTGACAGTGAACAGTGAGATTTTTGGGCAAGGTTGAAGGGGGGGAATTTGTGATTGTTTTCCTTGAGTTGTGACAGGGAATATGGTTGCATGCATTACATTTGAGGATCGGTTGGATGGCGTTTCCAACTATTTGCAGTGGAAGGTCTGGATGTCAGTTATTCTCAAGGAGAACAAGATTTGGAACTATGCCAGTTCTGTTGCTGTGGTCCCTGCAACAGATCTTGTTTCTTTGGATTTGCATGAGGTCAAGGAAGCCAAGGCTCAGAGGAAGGATCACCTTATCCCACACTTGGCTGAGAAGAAGACAACCAAGGAGATGTGGGATGCACTTAAGAACTTATTTGAGGCAAAGAATGAGAACTGAAAGATGGCCTTGAAGGCTAAGTTGCATGATACCAAGATGGGTAAGCAGAAGAGTGTTTCTTCTTATCTTACCCGGGTAGCTCAAGTGAAAGATGAGTTGGCTGTTGTTGGAGAGGTCATATCAGATTCAGAGTTGGTGAGGATAACCTTGAAAGGATTCACCAAATAATGGAAAGTCTTTTTGAAGTGTGTGGTGGGTCGTGAGCATCTTCCATATTGGATCAGACTGTGGGATGATTTCACCCAGGAGGAGATCTGGGAAGGATCTCAGAGAAGTGGACAGAAGACAGATAGGGATGATGAGAATGTTGCTCTTACTACAAAGAGAAAGAAGAAAGGAAGTTCCAGGAGGGACTTGAGTAAAGTCAAATGTTATTGTTGTAACCAGTTGGGGAAACTTGCTTCTCATTGTCCTGAGAGGGAGAAGAAGAAGAAGAAGAAGGAACCAGAGGGGCCTGAGAAATATTATACAACATTCATGGAGGACTTTACTTCCAAGTATGACAGGAAATTTTCTTTGGTTACCCTAGTTTCCAGTGTCGATAGCGGAGGATTTGAGGGTGATATTAGATGGATTGTGGATAGTGGAGACTCTTGCCACATGACGGGAATATGGCAAGCATTCCTTAATATCACAGAGACAGGTCCTGATCGATAGGTGGTAAATGAAGTTGGTATGGTGTGAGATGTACATGGAGTTGGAAGGGTTAGATTCCAACTCGGGTATGGAGTATTGTTGGAGCTTGATGGAGTTCTCTTTGTTCCAGGGTTGAGGGTTAACTTGCTCTCAGTCTCATCCTTGGAGGATGTAGGATAGTGTACATTTTTCAAGAGGGAACATGTCTTTATCTACAGGGAGGGAGCGGACACGGTGGAAATGCAATTGATCGGTAATCAGGTGAACAGGTTGTATATGTTGCGAGGAAAACCTTCAGTGTATGATTCAACGTCAAATGAGGAGCATGAAGAGGCTCCTGAGACTGTGGTGGGCCCAAGGATTTATTCTTGCATTCTGAGAGAAGAGAGTGGTTCTCTTCTGAGCAATGGCAGAAGGCTCGGCCAATGTGGTCGAACCAATGCTTAGGATGGAGTGGATTCTCCAAGGAGCTCAGGGATCCGGGTAGCTGTCAGGAGAAGATCTTCTAGTTCGAGTTTTGTGTAGGTGTTGAGGATAACTCCAAGTTCATAGGGAGCTCCTACAAAGCATAGTGTGATGGGATGAGATGATGGATATGGCAGTGAGTACATCCCTCGCTAAGAGGGAGTGTTAGCTTTATAGCTCGGGAGGTACTCCACATGTTTTGTCTTGTATGTGAATGTTACCTTATGTTGACACTACTAGGCACTTAACTTTGTAATGGGTTTTTATAAAGTTGTAAAGTGGTTCTTTTATTAAAGTGACTTTTTAATAAAGTGTACCTTCTAATTTTAAAGTGACTTTATTTCATAAAGTGCACTTATGTAATAAAGTGGAATTACTTTAATATTTTAAGTGATTCATTTTGGAGGGAATGAATCATGACCCTGGATCTTGCAAAAGGAAAGATTAGATCTTGGCCTTTGGATTTAGGGTTGGGGAAGGTGAAAAGACACTTTGGAGGAAAAAAGTCATTTTCAAATTTATAAAAGAATGCATTGGGTAGTGTGCAAGACACAAGAGGAGGAGATTGAGACAGAATTTTATGAGTAAGCTTGAGAGAGGAAAGAGGGCAGCAAAGAGGGCACATTTTCCAAGAGAGCTAGGGCACAAATCCCAAGGAGAAATTTATGTTTTTTTGTTGAGTTGATTTTTTGTTGTTGGAGGTCATATTGTACGGATCCGTACAGTCTGTACAACAAGAAGAAAGGGCACGAATATCGAGGCAAGATTGGCACAGTTTTTAAGGTTGTTTTTGTTGTTGTTGGGCCATACAGAACAGTTTGTACAGCAGTATGTTTACACAATTTTTGAGTTGCAACTTTTCTGGGTGGGTCGTACAGCAGTACGGACTTAGCATGGAAATTGAGGCAGATTTGGTGAGACTGTCTGGGTGTTGTAAGTGGTTTTTCTCTTGGCTAGAAATGTGATTTTGTTGTTGTTATGTACTTTTCTAAAGCTGAATAATAAGATCTCTCTCTCTCTCTCATTGGGTTTCCCCGCATTGGGGTTTTCCCTGGCATTTGCCTAAATTTATGAGTTATTCATGGGTGATTGAATGGTGTTTATTGTGTTTATTTCCACTGCATAATTACTTAGCAATGTGTATTTATGCTTATGGAAATTTGTGAATGTGGGTTTTAGACATATCAGAGTTCATGCAAGACAGTTATCTCTAGGTTGCTAAGTGTATGACATAATTGTTAGCTTGTTGAATTTGTCTTTAAAATTTACAGCCACTAGTATCCACCTGGATCAACCCATAACTTCATTAATAAAATATTAGTACAACGTCTCAATTGTTTTGTATAACCAATGGAAAATTTTCAGGTATTGGTTGCTAATGGGGGGAATATTGATCATAGAAAAAAATTCCATAAAATCAAACTCAATATGGGAGACTATAACTTATCAAGCTCCATAGATTCCATTCCTATTGGAGGAGTATATGTGGTTCTAATGATTCAATGGATGAGAACCTTAGGTATAGTTTCTATGGATTATAATGATTTATTCATGAGATTCAAAGTAGAGGGAATTGAATGTGAATTAAATGGGTTAACTGAATGAAAACAAGCATTAACTGTCAAATTTGAAATGAAGGATTTGGGCCAAATGCATTATTTCTTAGGACTAGAAGTATGGTAGAGATCAGACGAGATTTTCCTAGGTCAAGGAAAATATACTTTGGATATTCTGAAAAGATTCAAAATGACATACTCTAAATCCATGCCTACTCCAATGGTAATGGACTTAAAGAAGATGAATGGCATTGATTCAGGAGATGTAGATCCACATTTATATCGACAGCTTATTGGATCCTTGATGTATCTGGTTAACACCAAACCAGACATTTGCTATGCAGTAAATGTGCTTAGCCAGTTTATGAGCCAACCAAGACAGACACATTGGATAGCTGCAAAACATGTATTGAGATACTTACAAGGCACAATTGGTTATGGCCTAAGATATGCAACAAATGTGGACCTAAGTTTGGAAGGATATGCCGATGCAGATTGGGCAAGAAGTGCAGTAGACAAAAAGAGCACCTCAGGTAGATGCTTTACCCTAGGATCAGCCATAGTTTTTTGGTGCAACAGAAAACAAATCTCTATGGCTTTGAGTAGAGCAGAGGCATAATACATTGCACTAAGTGTGGCAGTTCGTGAAGCTGTATGGCTTCGCAAACTTTTGACAGACTTGTTCGATCATGAGATGGATCCGACAATTATTCATTGTGACAACTAGAGTTGTGTAAAGCTCTCAGAGAACCTAGTATTTCATGACAAATCAAACCATATTGAAATTAAGTATCACTATATCAGAGACATGGTGCAGAGGAAGATAGTTCATGTACAATATCTTTCTACTCATGAACAAATTGCAGATATCTTCACTAAACCACTTGCCAAGACAAAGTTCGAGTATTTCCGTGAGAAACTTGGCCTGATGGAAAATGCCTCCCTAGCTGAGAGGGAGTGTTGATGAATACAACTATGGGAGACATCCTCCAGCTTACAAACCTGTGAGATGTGGAACATAGTAGCTATGTGATTCTTTCTCTCAACTTACAAACCTGAGAGAAATCCCCTAAGAAGGGTACGTGGTTCCTGCCTGAGATAGAGCTAGGAAAATATAGATGACCTCTTCCATGACGTGAGTGAAAAGAACTCCATATGATTATACGGTGGAAAAGCGATCTCTTGAGTTAGGACGTGCATGTGGTTGAGCACAAGGTGAACGTGTGAAATCCCAGAAGTGTTGGGCACATCATCATGTGAACAGAAATGAAGATGATGTGATAGCCTCCTCTAAGCAGCAGAGTTGAAAAGAAGACTCCAAATGATTCTCCTATCGGTGGTAGTGGGAAAGCAGATCTGTAGAGTGGATGTGCTTATGGACGAGCACAGATGAACGTGTGAAGACCTGGTTCTTCTGTGTAATGCAGTGAATCAGAGTTGTGACGTCCCTATGGATGTGCCCCTAGTGGATGAGCACTAGTGGGTGTATCAGATCCTTTCTTATATATTGTTCAAGAGTCAAACCTACCTGTAACCCTTATTGTTATGTAAAGGGTACAGGTCGGCCCCACCTTAATATGGTTAATAATAAATGTAAAAGATAATTAATAATAATAATAATAATAATATAGTTGACTTAGAGAGGTTGTCCATGTTGAGCCAATAGACGCCTCTATTGATTGGTCAAAGTCTAATATAAGCAAGAGATGATTCTCCATTGTAGAATCATATCTTTCTCATGAGCTTGGAAATTTCAGCAAACACTTATATTTGGCAAAAGGTGTGCACCTCTCTTGGGCTCTAGTCTTCTAGGGATTAAGCACCCTCTTGTGTGCTAATTCTTTCTTGGTGGTGAAAGGTATTTCTCTTGAAGAATATAGCAAAGGATTTGGATGGGTTTTCTTCCCTTGTTGAGAAGGGTTTCCCAGGATACTTCTTGTGTTCTTGTGCATGGTGTTTCTTCTTGTGATCTTGGTTGCTGCAACATTCTTGTTTATGGTTAAGACATGATGAAATTGAAATGAACTACATGCTTAACCTAGCTTATTAAAAATCAACATTATGGAGTACCTAATCAAGAGGAAGAATGTGTTGCTAGAAGAGGCTACATGGAAAGATGAGCAATTCATGAAGAAACACTCTCAATACCAATCTTTGAGGGAAAAGCTTTTCAAAAGAGGGGGAGCTTCGTTAAGGTCCTAAACCTCAGTCATCATTATAATTATATTAATAATAGTTAGGCCGACTAGAGTGATAAGATAAATTATTTATCTCTCTTTCTCACACACACACGCGCGCATTTATGATGAAATGCACATCCCAAGGAAATCCATTGGGCTCTTCCCCTTATTTCGAGAATGGTACCTAGGGTAAACCAACCAGTTGTAGTTTTGGCAAGCTAACCCGACGATAACATCGAGTGAGGCCCATAATAT
The DNA here is from genome assembly GCA_000966675.3 of Picea glauca. Lineage (NCBI taxonomy): Eukaryota > Viridiplantae > Streptophyta > Pinopsida > Pinales > Pinaceae > Picea > Picea glauca. Next base: position 668,952 of record JZKD02S1742707.1, read on the forward strand.
CCATAGAGACAACTATCCCAGGGACTTAACCTTGAGACCTCCTACTTGTAATTCACATCACCCAACCACTCAAGTTAACCCACTAGGTTCTCTTTATATCAATTGTTCCCCCTTCATTTCTTGACAACGTTATTCCCTTTATTCTATGTTAAGCTCACACATATCTAAATTGGACCAAGTAGGTAAGTGGGACATTGCATGAAACCACACCCCTCACAAGTAAATCAATTATTTCATTTAACTACATTCAACTAAAGCTTTTAAACATGATATCACAACAATCTTGGAAAAAGTATTAAACCAAGTTTTTCAATGACAATATTAGTATTATATAAACAATGGATAAAATGTTATCACAACAATTTTGGAAAAAATATGTAACCAATTTTGTCCATGACAATATTAATAATATATAAACAATGGATAAAATGTTAGTGTTCATTGTTATGCATTGATGGTTAATAAGGTGTAAAGCATATAGAATGTCCATGATTGCATGACTGTATATATTTGGGTTTTCAAATTTAGGATACTTAGTTCCTTTGTGGTTAAAGTTAGGGAGGAGGGATTGGAGAATATGATAAAACCATAATGGAAATTTATTAAGTAAGTTTATTAAGGAAAAATAATCATTAATTATTTTTAAGTTTTTATTTCTCCTCATTTTAATGATAAATTCTAGATTCTTCAAGACCAAAGTCATTACAACAATATATTCATTATGAGTTCAATATGTCACTTTATATGAATAGAAAATAAGTGGAAAGGATAACAATCCATCCCATAACTATTCCAACTAAACCCAATTAATAATTATTTTTTAAATTAAAATATTACTTATTTTAATTATTTTTAAATTAATATATTGTTTTTTTATTTTTATTAAAATTTTCTATATAAATAATAATATCATCTTTATAAATAAATTATTATAGTTACAAATTATGAAATTTTAATATTTCATTATTTTTATGAGTTTTTAAATATATGATAAATTATTGTGGTTATAAAATTATGCGTTTTAAAAAATACCTACCATTTTATGATTTTTTTAATATATAAGTTCATCACTTTATAATAATAATAATGTTCATTTTAATAATTATATTTTTTGAAAATAATAAAGTTTTATACATTCGGTGATAATTCAAAGTTTAGTTTAAGTTTTCATTTTATATTTAATATAAATGAGGTTTCTTCCATGTTTTATGACTTCGTACTTTTCAACAGTGTTCACTTGAGAATTCCCCTCATATTTGAGTTTCCTATGATGATCTATTTGGGGTGGAGGTGCCTCAAACTCTTCTTTATAATTTGGATCTCCAAGTAGTATGGTTTAAGATTTCTGAGTGTAGGTAGATTATGTTTCTTCACTTGCTTACAAGATAAGATCCGGTTGATTATTACTATCAAATAATAAATATACAAGCTTGCTCTGTCTTATCTAGGTTTCAAATAGTTTTGTGTATTCTATACAGTTAAGGTGCATATTGTCTTATCTAGGTTTCAAATAGTTTTGTGTATTCTATACAGTTAAGGTGCATATTGTGATAACGAAAAGAAGCCTTTTGTTGTGTTGTCAATATTTCATTTTCTCCCCACTTCATTGTGATCAACCTCTAACACTTCTTTGGTTATAGCCTCCAACATTCATCTTTAGGATGTCCTTTGCACTTACAATAGTTGCAAAAGGAAACATTCTTCTTCATCAACTTATTATGTTCTTTTCACTACACAATGACACTAAATGACTTCCTCTAAGCACCTTCTTTTGCAATGGCCTTCTACCCTTGGTTGAAATTAGCACCAACAACATTATTAGGTTACTCCAACTATTTATAGCCTTTGTTAACTTAGTCTTTCAATAGGTGTCTTCAAGAGTGTGAATTTCAAACATCTTAAGCTCCTAAATTGGCATGATCAACCTACCAATGAACTTGGTGACCAACTTCACTTCTTCATCCATCCCTCTAAGCCAAATTGTGTAGGATTAAATTTGCTTCTTCATCCATCAATCTAAGCCAAATGGTGTAGGACTAACTTCGCTTTTTCATCCACCAAACTAAGCAAAATGGTGTAGTAGTTGAACCCCTAGATGTAGTGATCTATTGTTTTGTTCAAACTCTGTCATAGGTATTACCGTTTGAGTTCCTTCCAATAGTTGGCAAGATAAAATATGTTTTTGATTGAACCTTTGAATTCATCCTAATGGTATGTGGTGCACAATGTTGGGGATGAATATGGTAACCAACCCACCAATGAACGTGGTGACTAGTATCACTTCTTCATCCATCACTTTAAGCCAAATTAGTTGAACCCCAGATGTAGTGATCTACCATTTGGTTTGACATATGTTGTAATGTCCCCACTTTGGGACAGCATTATATTACAGAGTGTTATGATGACCAGAGTAGCCAAATGGAGGTTATATCGAGTACAGGGACTATTGAGAGGTATTTTGGGGTCCGGCTTGCATCACTCATCTTATTTCATCATTATGATCCATTCCTCACAGCTTGGCTTTGGTTTTGTTGCATTCCGACGATTTCCATGATTTTGAGTTATTTTGGGGTATAGGTTAATTAAATTCACTAAGGAGGTCATATTGGGCATAATACTTGGAAGAACCTCTTAGTGTAATAGCTCATTGGAATCGGGAGGAACAACACTACAGGATAGGATGATGAGAAGTGACTTTCAGTGGCCAGGGAAGCCACAAGGAGAGATAAGGTACTTTTTCAGAGGTAAAATGGTTAATTAATTAATTAAAGTGATTTAATTAATTAATTAATAATTAAATAAAGTCAAGTCAATTTGGAGAGACAAGGTGAGCAAAAAGGATAAAAGAGAGATCAGGGCCTCTATTCTCTCATTCATGTTGTTTATCATTTTGATATCTGGCTTCTTGCTAGTGAGCCCATGCACTTGGGGGTTTTAAGGGTTTTGACTTAACAAACCCTAGAGATCAGCTCGGTGATGAAAGATCCCACCCAACTTGGTCCAAGGTTGGTCACGAAGGTGAATGATTCCTCCCTCACCATTCTACATCAGATCTACTCAGTTGTAGAGGGATTCTACATCAACCACATGTTCAGAGAGAGCTAGGGCGCAGCTTCAAGAGGGTTTTAAGCAGTAGGGCGCACCATCTTGATGAGAGGGGTTTGTTTCATGCAGAGGAGGAGGATTGGGAGAAAACAAACTTATGGGTATTCTTTGTAGGGACTAGGGCGCCCTTTCTATCCTTTCCCGGAGGAGGTTTCTCTACCGTATTATTTATTGGAGCTCAGCATAGGTTCAGAGAGAGGAGGGCGCACCACAAATTGAGGATCTAGTCATTTGGTTGGTCATATCTTCATCATTCAGCCCAAGACTTTACTAGAGGGCTTCCAGTGGCCTAATCTATAGTTTGGGATCTTTTCTAGAGGGTTTGGTGGCCATTTTCATAGAGGCTGAATTATTGGTCTTCTACAGCCAGGAGGGCGCACTGCAGATTGATGATTCAACGATCTAGGGGGTCAGATCTCCATCATTCGGTCTGAGACTTTACCAGGGAGTTTCCTTTGGCCCAATCTACAGTTTGGCACCTTTCTTAGGGGATTCAACAGCTTATTTCTTGGAGGCCAAATTCTTGGTTTGATTCAGCCAGTGAGGGGCGCATTGTGCTAGGGAGATCTTCATATTCCAGGTGGGTTGTGAGTTGGTTCATCTGAGTTTTTAGTCTATAGCTTGGAGAGTATTTTGGAAGCATGGATATTCTTCTATATTGTACTTTGGTGGCTAGATACTCTACTATCTTATATGTATTCCAGATAATATCATTTTGTATGAGGGCAACCATTATTATGAATAATATCATACCTGAGGTATTTTTGGGTTATCTCTTGTATTGTGACCTTGCATCTTGTTGAGGTATGTTCCATTGCTACATCTATTTGATTATTGTTGCAAACACACCAAACACATATAACAACCATTAGTATAAACCCTAGTGCAATCTAAAAGACCAAATCAACAAAGTGTTTGACGAAATGCCACAACCAGAAAACAGTTAAAAATTCATGAAAAACGCAATGTTCTTGGCATCTTGGTCTAGGAACATTACAGTGGTATCAGAGCATTGATCCTCCCATCCAGTGGGGATTAGCACATGCAGAAATACAGTAGAGATGGATATGTTTTACTTTGCTAGAGAGAGTGTATTTTGTGAAAGGGAATATTACGCCCTTAGTGAGGGAACTAGGGCTCAATTAACATTCCAACAGTTTGTATCCATAAAAAGTCCTAGGTGAAGCAAAGATGAGGTTACACATTGGGTCAACATAACAGAGGAAAACAAAGCAGCAGCAGCTAGATGGAGGGAAGCACAGATTAACCCTACACCCATTGAGAGCAGGGAACATTGCTACAGTTGCAAAGTGCCTTGGGAACCAGATCATAGATGTAGGGGTAAAGGTAAGAAACACATTATTGAGGTGCACTATGATAGTGATGATGAGGTGTGTGTGAGGATGCAGAGATAGATGCTTATTTGGAGCAGTCTTATGATGCTAGTGACTCTTGCATAGAGGCTAGTGATTTTTGCACACTTGAGGAGGATAGTGACCCTTGCATATTGGATGGACAGGATGATAGCACCTGTACTTCAACAGTCATATCACATAGTGTTGATGACCTTACACTTTAGCAGAGTGGTGACACTAGTGGGGATTCACACGTGTTAGCACCCAGACCTAATGAGCTTCCTATGATGACCGTGGCACATTTGTCACCTTTTTAGACACCCATGATAGCCATGACACATGAGGATATCAGTGGAATTTCAGATATGATGGAGGAGTCGTGTGTGAGGGATGCACACCAGGGACATATGGATCCACAGTCCCAAAAGGAGAGACACAACGTGCAGACAGTTGACCTTACACATACATATCAGTATGAGGAGAGTGGGTCACTTCTTTTGGAGATTCCATTATTTGATCAGGCTGTGGAGACTGACAGTTTGATGGGACATTTACTTCCAAAACAGCTTGCAGTGATGAGGAGGTACCCCTTATTGGTCAATATGACCATAGCACGTGTCTAGACACATCGGTATGAGATCCAGGCGCAGATGATAGTATCCAAGTGAGTTCACAGGAGGACACAACTGTTCATACATGATACGGTATGATTCAGAGGGAGCTAGCAGTTGGTGATGATGTGCAATCACATATAGGAGGACCCAGTAGCACAGTGGGCAAGGATCAGTTCAGTGCTTTATATTTTGCAGAGAGTGTTGTTGAGGCTTCCAGGGTTGACACTAGCAATGAGGGGCATAAAGTAGCACCTCAACATGACGGTGATCAGGAGTCACGCTACTTGGTAGGACAGTTGAGAGTCAGTGAGGACATGATCATGGCAACCACTAAGCGCATTGATGACACACATGCATTGCTAGAAGATTATTGTTGGAGGGCATCGGTGGCACATGATAGTTCAGATGGGGAATTTTCCATGGATGAATTTCATACTCTCAGGGAGAGAGTGTTTGTGATGAGGACCGACTACCAGCGGTTGTTGATGGACAGGGACTACCTATTGGGGATTGGCGAGATGTATCACAGGACCCTGAGGGAGTAGGAGTTGGAGGTGGACAGATTCACTCATGAGTTGGAGAGCACTCGAGGAATCTTGAGAGACACACAAACAACCCTTCAAGAATCAGAGTCCAGATTAGAGTAGCTTCTTGAGAAGATTAGACAGAGATCTACTACATCTATCTTAGTGGACAGCCAAATATATCCTTTAGTCACATTGCTAGGGGATGTTGGTGGCTTAGCAGAGGAGCACCAGTTGATGGAGGAGCATGAAGAGTACCCAGGATCATTGATGAGTATGGAGAGTTATGATATGGAGGCACAGGAGCTACCCTCCATGAGGATATTTGAGATAGTCGAGCACTCACATACACATGGGGACTCCAGAGCCAGGGGCAGTTTTGAGGACACTTCCATGTGTGTCTCGGGAGCGGTTGACTTTCATATAGAGTTTGATCCAGTAGTACACCCAAGATCCATGATGTTGCAGGAGTATACAGGAGATTAAATGAGTATGCAAGAGCATACAGTGGTGAGTGATAGCTCATAGAGACATTTAGAGATGTACAATAGGATTCAGAGGAGCGTATTGGCTTGCAGGGAGGAGACACACTTATTAGAGCATGGAGATGTCTCTCCTCTGTAGCAGCACATAGTATTGGGAGATCAACTTCACAGTAGCAACAACCATAGGGGTGATGATGATTGGGATTCAGTGATGATTACAGGCGAGTATTTACTATGGGTATCAGTGGACGAGCTTTTGGTTGAATCCTTGGGATTGACCAAAGCATATGATACCTTCCAGTCCTACAGCCGGCCACATATGTTTATGTTATCCTTTCTCGACACTTTTATCATTGACAGCAGCATGAGGAGATATAGATAGTGGCAGAGGACATGGAGAGTGGGTAGGCCGAGACCACCTGACAGGAGTGCTTTGACGGAATATAGCAGGATAGGGGTGGATCATCATAGGAAGATAGTTGAGACTTTGTGCGTGATGGTGAGCATCATCGGCTAGGGGATAACAGACATCTCAGAGGGCGACAAAGATATAGATTCTCATGAGGATGAGCATGGAGGGCTTCTGACAGTGATCAGTATGACACGGGAGAAGTTAGCGGGGATTGGAAGTGATAAACTTCCAAGTTTTCCATGGGATCCGTGAGTCCATTTTCTTAGTAGGTTGTTTCACCTTATGATGACCCAGGTTGCGCCAGAGAGCCACATACTTCACTGTGGGTTGGTTTTGAGTGGGCTTGCAGGGGCTTGTCCCAGGGAGCGAGACAATTTCTCCCTTTTGATCCTCATGATCGAGCATGGAGATGGTTGGGCAGATACTACTTCCACAGAGGTTCTTTCACCGATGCAGCTTCTGAGCAGCAGGTCCAGTTTCCACAAGTATTCCATCTTGAGGATCCAGGAGTGGGGGATACAGTATGTATACTAGGAGCAGACAGTCATGACCAAAGTAGTGCAGCGCCAGCGTGTTGATCTTTGGCAGAGAATAGCACGGGACCCGGGGATTGCAGGGTTGAGCATTTCATTTACTGATGGAGGCGAATGGACCCTTGCAGGGGAAAGTTGTTTTGACTTTCCAGTGAGCTTCATTGTTGAGGAGAGCACATCACTTGAGGGTGCCTCATTGAGGTCTTGTAGTACCTCACTATGGCAGCACCATATGCAGTTTATGGAGATCGTGTTGGTCGTGATATGGATTCGGAGGATGGACTCATTCCGGGATGAGGCCATGTGTCATGTGCAGGAGACTCCTGGTGTTGATAAGATTCAGGTTCATGCTTCACAGGGTATTGCAATTCCCATCCTGATATGGGACCCAGGGGGCGGATTGCGTGATAGTTCATCTTTGGATGGGGTCTACTGTGTGTCCCACAGGTGGACATGGGACCTCGGTATTATATTTGGATGGGTTCAGTTATTGCTTGAGGACAAGCAATATTCTAGCAGGGAGGACTGTAATGTCCCCACTTTGGGACATCATTATATCACAGAGTGTTATGATGACCAAAGTAGCCAGATGGAGGTTATAGCGAGTACAAGAACTATTGAGGGGTATTCTGGGGTCTGGGTTGCATCGCTCATCTTATTTCATCATTATGATCCATTCTGCACAGCTTGGCTTTGGTTCTGTTTCATTCCGACAATTTCCATGATTTTGAGTTATTTTGGGCTATAGGTTAATTAAATTCACTAAGGAGGTCATATTGGGCATAATACTTGGAGGAACCTCTTAGTGTAATAGCTCATT
>JZKD02S1742708.1:58320-76532 GCA_000966675.3 Picea glauca
TCCTTCCATCACTATGCTTTGAGGACAAAGCATTTCAAAAGGGGAAGGCAATGTTATGAACACAAATATACATATAAATAGATATAAATAGATAATGATTAAATAATAATAATCAAATACTCAAATAACTTAATATGTTATGAAGAGACACCTTCTTGATGAAAGGTCATGTCTCTTATGAAAGGGAACCCTTGCGTGGGTATATATATAGCCCTAATTTCTCAATTGTAATCATCTCATAATATCTCATATAACTTATATTCATACATTATTTTAATATATTATTTATCCTTATGGATTTCTGTATTCTATCCTACTTAAATTGGATATTCTTATAGTTGTCAAACAAGTTTGTTTGCCACATTGGTATCAAAGCTTCATTTTTCTGATCTCGACTTTTGGTCAATCTCTTTATCAGATCTTGTCTGAAACGGCTTTTGGCCAACCCCCAACTCTCAGAGTTTCTCTAATCTCCAAAAGTCTTTGACCGAAAAAGAAAAAAAATTCCGACCCTTGGCCATTTTAAATTCTGAAATCGTTATTGAAGAAATAAATTGTTTGTTGCACATTGATGAAGATTATGAAAATAAAAATAAAAAAATTTATCGAGTTTACCAGTTATTGAAGAAATAATACTTTGCTACAAGATCGTATGGAAGAAATAAAGAAGTCGTCAGCACAGAAAGTGAAGGAAAAAGTCACGTTATTTGTTGTCCAAAAAAAATTGAGGTAGCAAGAAAACAGAGAAATAATACAAATAAATAACGATTGTCGAACCAGTGCTTTTAGAAACTATGTTGGTATCATCCATATGAATTAGCAGTTGTACAGTCACTTGTTGTTTTAGCAATACGAACACATCCGTAGAGCCACCAAGTGTTCAACCGTACAACCTGAAAATCGTGTCTGTACAACAGTCTGTCAACTGTCGTACTAACCGCCAAATTTTCAGATACGTATTGTCTGCATTTGAGTATGCAAAATTAATCCGTACATAAATTAATTTTGTTGTCAGTACTTTCGTCCATGCAAATTTAATTCCACCCGTTCGTACAGTATTTCGATCCATCATCTATCCAGACACACCTGCTATAGTACCATTCAATACATGTCGCATCCATTCTGTACCATCACTGCCAATTGTAGAAAATCAGTAACAAAAGCACACTAACTCCATAGGACTTTTGTCAAAGACTTAGTAAATGCAGATTTTTGTCTTAAATGAACTCTGAATGTAATAGCCACATACAGCTATATCATAAGCAGAAACACACATTACTAAGCAAGTATTGCAACGGAAAATAACAATGAACAACAATCACAAAACACATGTGCACACCCATAATTTTGGCAACCAACCAAGGAAAACCACAGATTGGGGAAACCCACCAAAAGAGATATTTATTAGCGCTTTAGGAAGTCCAAAAGTTACAGCAGTAATGCATTTCGCAGCAAGAGAAACACTTACAGACACCCAAATTGTCGCACGGAATTCTACCAAGAAAACCATGCCCAAAAGTTTGTACTGATGTATGGCTCCAAATCAGCACCTCGAAATGTGTGTCAATCAGCGACTATAAGGTCTGCTCTATACAATCGTCCTTCAACAGCAAACACCCACAAGCTACCTTGAAAACCATGCCTCAAATGCCTTGATTTTCGTGCCCACTTCTCTATTGTACAGACTGTATGGATCCGTACAATACGGCCTCCCTCTTAGCAAGAGACTTCAGCAACTCTAACCAGAAATTTCACCTTGGGATTTGTGCCCAATCTCTCTTGAAAATCATGCCAAATCTACTGCATTCACTTTCTTCCAAGCTCTCTCTCAAATCTCTCTTCTCTTGTCTTGCATACTACCCTAGGCTTTCTCTTATAACTGAAAATGACTTTTCACCTTCCCCATCCCTAAATCCAATGGCCAAGATCTAATCTTGCATTTACAAGATCAAGGGACATGATTCATTCCCTCCAAAATAAATCACTTAAATTTACTAAAGTATTTTCCACGTTATGACATAAGTGCACTTTATGACATTAAGTCACTTTAATAAAATATTAGAAGGTCACTTTTACAAAAAGTCATTTAAATAAAAGAGTCACTTTATTACAACTTTATAAAATGCCTATTACAAAGTCAGGGGCATAGTAGTGCAAATTGCAAGGTTACTTCCGCATACAAGACAAAACATGTGGAGTACCTCACGAGCTATAAAAGCTAACACTCAATCTTAGTGAGGGATGCCATCACTGCCATCACCATCACTTGGTCCTGTCCTCAATTCCTTCACACTGTTCGCAGTAGGAGCTCCCTCTAAACCTGGAGCCAACCTCAACACCTACACAGAACTCAAACTTGAAGATGTTGGAGTTACTTCACACACACCTAGGATTTTTTTTTCCTAAGGTTTTTCCTATGTTTATTAGTCTTTATCTAGTCTCCTAAAGTTTAGGGAGAATATTCCTCTAGAATATTCTCTTCAATTTTCACTTCAGTTTGACTAGTTGAGTGGAGTCTAGATGTTGCATTGGTTTTGTCACCATGCAACATTGGGATCATCACGAGCTAATGTGCATTGTCCTTGGTATCATCACCAGATTAGCGCATTACCCATGATTCCCTGATCTCCTCTTGATTTCACTATGTTTCAGTTAGTTAACTGAAGACTGGTAGACTAGTTAACTCAGCTAGGTGGCAGTTCACTCCCTTAACTGCCAGAGAGACTAGACTAGGTGGCAGTTCACTCCCGTAACTGTTGGTGTGTGTCCAGATCACTCTAGAACACCATTATGGCGCATTAGCTTCACCTCTAGTTCGCATTGGTTCAGTTATACAGACTCCAGAGTATATCATGTGTAAATTATTCATTATTCAACACGGTTAATGAGAATTCTTCCATTCTTTCTCTCTTGCTTCTTTCCCAATTTCTCTCTGCAAATGTGTGGGGTATTTTCTAGCTAGATCTATTCTGTGTAGGTTCAACACATTTACATGGTATCAGAGCCAACGGACTGCTAAGCAAAAGCTACACCAAATTATTTTTGCAGGTACCAAAGATTGAAGACAACGGAAAAATGGAATTCCCAAAAGAATTCATTCTTACACCTTACAACATTTTTGCATGGAAGGAGAAGATGGTCATGCCTCTTCGAAGCAAAGGATTGTACAGGTTAACTATGAATACAAATACAGAACCGACATCAGCCATAGAAATATCCAAGTATCTAAATCGAATGGATGAAGCATTCGGAACAATTTGCAGTCTCATCTCTCTCGATCTCCTTTTTCACATATCTTCCTGTAAAACCCCCAATGAAGCCTGGACCACCTTGGAAGGGCTCTTTGGAAAACAGGATGAGATGAGGGGACACATGCTCGAGGTGGAATTGCTCACATTGGATCCAAAAAGCTTCGACAATCTCCAAGATTTCTTTACAAAATACAAGGATTTACTGTCGCAACTCAAAGCTTGTGGGGTTGATAAATCTAAGGAGGAGAAACAAATGGTTCTCACCATTCTCTCCAAACTTGGTCCTGAATTCTCTGTGTTCGTATCCACCTTCCACTCAGTCAAATTCGCTTCTGGAGCCACCTGGAAGATGCCTTCTCTTGAGGAATTTATCGAATCCTTGACACAAGAGCAAACCAAGCTCATCAACATGGGAAAAATCAAACGCCCAAAGACGCATGCACTTATTGTGCAAGATGGAAACCATCAATATCAGAAATCTAAAGATAAAGACAAAAGGAAAGCTCATGCAAATCCGAAGAAGGAAGGGTACTCAAAACCCTTCACCGATGCCTCCCGATCCAAAGGTGGAAAGGGAAGAAAAGGCGAGAAATGCACATACTGCCATAAGGGATTCCATCCAAAATACACATGCATGTAGAAACAAATAGATCTAATGACTCAAATACTTCAGCAAAATAACCTTGGAGATCGCATCCCCGAGGATGCCCAGAAGAAGAAGCCAGAAGATTAGAATCCCAGGAAAGGACACTCTAGCCATGCCTTGATTGCCATCAACTTTTCTCTCGATGCTTGGATCGTAGATTCAGGAGCATCACATCACATGGCTGCCACAATAACAGTCTATTCTTCATTGGATGCATGCAAAGGTCCTCCTATTCTGATGGGGGACAACTCTCCAGTCGAGGTCACCGGCAAAGGAAGGATTGAACTCACCAACGGAAGCTTCGAGAATATGTTGCACGTTCCCAAACTTTTGTCAATCTTCTCTCCGTGTATCAGATGACGAGTTCTGGAACCGGAAAGAAAGTCATATTCACACCTAATGCAGTAGACATCTATGACATCTAAACCAATTCCAGGGTTTCTACCGGTGAGGTAAATCATCAATATAGATTGTATACATTTTCTAAATTTATTGAACCAAATTTTTCTTTACTGCTTACCCATGCTGATGAAAGTAGTAAGATATGGCACTAAAGGTTCGGGCATTTGAATTCCAGATATATGCAACAGCTTAGCAAGCAAAGATTGGTTGATGGTCTACCAGACATCCATTTCTCCAAAGGAATCTGTGAGGGTTGTGTTCTTGAAAAACACCATCAGGAGAAATTCAACAAAGGAAAGACTCAAAGAGCTTCCTCTCCTTTAGATCTTATCCATAGGGACCTCATGGGCCCTTTTCCGCATCCATCAATCAGCAAAGCGAGGTATGTTCTCATTTTTGTTGACGATTTCTCACGTTTCACATGGATTTACTTTCTCACGCAAAAATCAGAGGTTCTTCAACACCTTAGAGATTTCAAAGCCCTGGTTGAGATACAGTCGGGAAAGAAAATCAAAGTCCTTTGAACTGATAACGGAGGAGAGTATGTCAATCATGAGATCCAGAATCTTTGTCATGAGGCAGGGATTTAGTTGCAGCACACAGTTCCCTATACTTCGCAGCAAAACGGAGTTGTTGAGCGGAAAAACAGTTCTCTAAAAGACATGGCATCTTGCATGCTACATGCAAAGTCACTACCACAGAGACTATGGGTCGAAGCACTTAATTATGCAACCTACATCCAAAACAGATTTCCCCATAGATCTGTCCTCAAACCAAAGTGACCCACTTTTGTATTTTTGGTTCACGTGCATGGGCCCGAATTCCCTCTGAAAAGAGGAAGGCACTTGATCCACAAAGCACAGAGTGTATCTTTGTTGTATACCCCGACGGTGTGAAGGGATACAGACTTATAGATCTTTCCTCGGACCGGCTAATCATTGAGCGAATTGTCCATTTCGAGGAAAGTGTCTCGAATGTACCTCAGCAGCCGCATGCAGACAACTTCATTCTTCCACCTGTCTGAGATGATGAGCATGCACATGTCGACTCTTCTTCAGACGAGAGTTTTGATTCAGAGGATTCAAATGATCAAGTGATTGATGCATAATCAGTGCATCCAGATGCAGATGCAGAGCCAGAGCAGAGGCCCAAGTGGGCCCAAACTACTCTTCAGGATGCAGGGGATCTTGTTGGTGATCCAGTCGATACTAGGAGGACTCGATCTGATTTCGAGGAGCCTCCTATTGCACTCACTGCCACTAAACCATTTCCCTCTAGGCATCTTTTCATGGTTCAGTCTTCAGATCCACAGTCTTATAGCGAGGATGTTGGAAATCCCTTTTGGGAATCCGCCATGCAAGAGGAGTACAACTCCCTCCTCGAGAACCAGACTTGGGATTTGGTTCCCCTTCCTTCTAGAAAAAAACTTGTCATGTGTAGATGGGTCTACAGGACCAAGAGCACAGCGGATGGACAGATTAGCAGATACAAAGCCAGGCTTATTGCTAAAGGCCTTCAGCAGGTGCATGGCATTGACTATAATAAGACCTTCCCTCCAGTAGTGAAGATGGATTCCATACGTTTGGCACTTGCCATTGCGGCAGCCAAGGGATGGGAAGTCCATCAGATGGACATGAAGAATGCATTTCTTCACGGCGATCTCTCTAAGGAGATCTATATGGAGCAGCCCCAGGAATTTATGCAGGATTCATCTTTGGTCTGTCAACTGAAGAAATCTCTTTATGGCCTCAAGCAGGCTCCGAGGGCATGGTATGCCAAGATGGACTCCTACCTACTGTCACTGAACTTTGTACGTTGTAAATCAGACCCAAATGTTTACATGCTCAGGACGACCGATTCACTTCTACTCTTAGTTCTGTATGTTGATGATTTGTTGATCACTGGTTGCTCGACTTCAGCGATTGTTGCAGTCAAGAGGATTCTACATGACAGGTTCTTGATGGCGTACATGGGTCCGCTACACTTCTTCCTTGGACTCGAGATCAGTCAGGATGCATCAGGCTTCAAACTGTCTCAGGCCAAGTATGCACGAGATCTCCTTGAGAGATTTCACATGACAGACTACAAGTCTGCTCCGACTCCTTTCCTATCAGGAGTCAAACTTGAGGATGGAGAGGACACTCCACTAGTTGACAGCACACTGTACAGACAGCTAGTGGGGAGCTTGTTGTATCTCACACACTCCAGACCAGACCTCTCCTATGCAGTTGGCACAGTTTCCAGGTTCATGCAGGAGCCGCATGAGCTACATTGGAAGACTGCAAAGCGTATCCTTCGATACGTACAGGGAACCATCACCTTTGGGATTCATTATGCAGCTGACTCTACATTAGATCTCATTGGGTTCACTGATTCTGACTAGGTTGGCGATAGCACTGATTGCAAGTCCACATCTGGTTACTCACTCAGCCTTGGTTCTGGGCCTATCTATTGGTCGAGCAAGAAGCAGGTTGCTATTGCTCTTTCTTCAACCGAGGTAGAGTAGAGAGGGGTAGTTAACATAACCATTCAGGTTATGTGGCTACAACATTTTCTCACTGAGTTGAGCATTCAGTTTCATCGGCCGATCATCATCTAGTGTGACAACCAGAGCACTCTGAAGTTCTGCAGAGATCCAGTTCAGAGGCAGCGGACGAAGCACATCGAGATCCACATGCACTACATCCAGGACTTAGTACACGAGGGGATCATCGACCTACAATTATGTCCTTCAACAGAATAGACGACAGACATCTTCACTAAGACCTTCACGGAGCAGAAGTTCCATTCTCTTCGAAGTCGTCTTGGAGTGAAGGACACAGTTTCATAGCAACTGTCAGTTCCTCTTTTTACATACAATGTACCTTGAGGGGGGGTTTCCCATGAGGTTTTCCCTCTTTCCTCACTTTATTTCAGCGTATCTTTTGTATTTGGATACCTAACATGGCCTCGTTGTCGAGACCCATTCTTTGTTTTCACCATAGTGATGTTCAAGGGGGGTGTTGGAGTTACTTCACAAACACCTAGGATTTCTTTTTCCTAAGGTTTTTTCTATGTTTATTAGTATTTATCCAGTCTCCTAAAGTTTAGGGAGAATATTCCTCTAGGAGAATATTCTCTTCAATTTTCACTTTAGTTTGATTAGTTGAGTGGAGTCTAGATGTTGCATTGGTTTTGTCACCATGCAACATTGGGATCATCGCCAACTAATGCGCATTGTCCTTGATATCATCACCAGACTAGCGCATTACCCATGATTCCATGATCTCCTCCTGACTTTACTCTGTTTCAGTCAGTTAACTGAAAACGGGTAGACTAGTTAACTCAGTTAGGTGGCAGTTCACTCCCATAACTGCTCGAGAGACTAGACTAGGTAGCAGTTCACTCCTGTAACTATTGGTGTGTGTCCAGATCACTCTAGACCACCACTTTGGCGCATTAGCTTCACCTCCAGTACGCATTAGTTGAGTTATACAAAGTATATCATGTGTAAATTATTCATTATTCAACACAGTTAATGAGAATTCTTCCATTATTTCTCTCTTGCTTCTTCTTTCTCAATTTCTCTCTGCAAATGTGTGTGGTATTTTCTAGCTAGATCTATTTTGTGCAGGTTCAACACATTTACAGAAGACCTCCTCCTGGTAACCACTCTAAACCCTGAGCTCCTAGGAGAATCCACTCCACACTGAGCTTTTGTTTGCTCACACTAGTTGACCCTCTTGTCGGTGCTCAGAAGAGAAGAGATTCACTCTCTTCCCTAGAATATCGAGATTGAATCCTTCGGCCCACTGTAGTCTCAGGAGCCTCTTGCTCCTCATCTGACTCATCTCCAACTGTAGGTTGTCCTCGCACAACATACAACCTATCGACCCGATCACCAATCAACTATGGCTCGATCGGATCCGCTCCCTCTCTGTAGATAAAGACATGTCCACTCTTGAACAATGTCGCATATCCCACATCTACCAAGGTTGACACCGAGAACAAGTTAACCCTCAGCCCTGGAACAAACAGAATGTAACAAACATAAATATATATAATATGTACATATAAATAACTAATAAATAATAATTAATTATGAAGAGACATGACATATGAAAGGTCATGTCTCTTATGAAAGGGCACCCTTGTGTGGGTATATATGCAAGCCCTCATCCTCATTGTAGCTCATCTCATTATATCTCATTCATATCATATTCTTATACATTATTATTAAATATATTTACTATCCTTAAATGGATTATTGCGTATTGTCCTATTTATATTGGATATTTACACAGTGAACAAGGTTGGTTCACCACAGCGGTATCAGAGCTTCGTTTCTGATTCCGACCTTTGGCCTATAGACTCTTGGTCAAAAATTTTGTTGCGCTTGGCAACGTCGCTGCAGGCTTTTGGCCACTCAATTTTCAAAGTTCTTGGAACTCCGATTCTTTGACCATGCCATGCCGTTTTGCCATTTAATAAAATAAAAATCAGAAATTTTGGTGAAGAACTAGATCATTCCGTTGCAATTTTGGAAAAACAATATATATATATATATCAGTCCGTTGCCAACAATTTATGAAGCCATAGAAAATGGCAGTGAACGAAAAATAAAAATAAAAATACCATTGGAGAAAAAAATTTATTCCGCTGCAAATAAAGAAAATCTGTAAATTTATTTTGCTGCAAATTCTAAAAATTCTTAAAAAGAATTAAAAAAAAAAAAAAAAAAAAGTTGTCGATTTTAATTCCGTACAACAACAATTAAGAAAATTGCAGTCCGTACGACCTCTGATTTATCCGCCATTGTACCACTCATACGGCTGCCAAAAAATTCACCTAGAAAAATGCACAGCAGTCAATTCGTGTCAATCGTATAGCCACAAATTATGTTCGTCGTACATTCGTAGCCACCGTGCTATCCATAACTGTCGCAGTATCGTTGTACCGCTTGCTTATAGCTTGTCCATACACCAAAATCCACGCTTGTCCGTACAAATCACCCAGCTTTACCAACCAATCAAAAATCCATACCATACCATACTATCGTGTGCAAAAGCCATACCGTCTGTGCTGCTATCCTCTGTCCAGCAAAATTAATTGAAGAGATTGGGTTTGAGAGAAAATTCGTGACCCTTCTTTAATAAAGGATTAACTATCACCTTGGTGTTAAGATTAATAAGTTAAAAGTAAGTTGATAAAGTTATTTTATAAAAAGAAAAATAATAACCCTAAAGTTCCACTTTTAAGTCATAAAAGGTATCCAAGGAAGACGTACAAAAACATTTTAATATATATATGCTTTTTTTATAGTCTAAAGAAAAAAAAAAGTTATAAGAGATTATTTTTTTAATTAAAGAAAAACTACATATATATTTATATAAATATAAATTATTAGAAATAATATATATATATATATATATATATATATATATATATATATACTTAAGGAGTTATAAAAATGAGATTATTTATCATAAAAATAAATATAAGACCATATTCAAGATTATAAAAAGAAAAATTCTGAAAAATGGAAAGAGAAAGATTTTTTTTATGAAGGTTGTCCAATCGTATGTTACGGTTTTTCTACATTAAAGGGGTGTACTCAAGGAAGAGAGGTTAACATCATTATCAACTTGGACTATAATGAAAATTACATTAATATTGATTTGGCAAATCAATTATCAATTCTAGAGCTGAATATAATTGAAAAGAGAGATAATTTTTAAATTAAGGAGTTACAAGTAAAAATTGATGAATATGAATATATATCTCAATTCTATGTTACAACTATGTATAAAGAAGAAATCGACATCATTATTGGGCTACACTAGTTTAGAAATCTAAGTACCTTCATCTTTAACATGAAGAAAAAGTTTGTGACATTTCCCCATAAGGAGAAGATGATAACATTACAAGACACTACATCGGAGCCAGATTTAGTACCACTAGAAGACTTGAACAATATCTCAGAAATAATACTTCAAGAAAATAAAAAAGCAATGCAAAGGATGCAAAAAGAATTTGACAAAGTTATCACAGAAAAAAAGGAAGAAATTTCCCGCTTAAAAGACCACAGTCAAAAACTAATTACACAGATCAAGAAGTCAAGGGATAGAAAACAGTGTGTTCATAAATTGGAACAAGAAAATCAAGACCTTGCAAAGAAATTATCGGAAAAAGATGAAGAAACCTCGCATTTAAAGAACCTTAATCATAGATTATTGGAACAAATCAGAATGTTGAAAGAGGAAAAATCTAAAAAGGAAGACAAGATCAAAGTTGACAAATCAGATAAGGAAGAAAACTCACGCCTAAGGGTTCATAATCAAAGTTTACTCACAAAGATTGAGACGATAAAGAATGATAAGAAGTCGTTGGAAGATAGGTTAGAACAACTTAGCAAGGAGAAAGTATCAAAGTCTTCAAGTGAAAGAATCCAAGTTAAGGAGAAAGGAACAAATACAAATGCAGTTATTATCATAACTCAAGAAGATGACAAGCTAGCTAAAGAAAGAACATTCCTGGATGTTGGAGTACAAATTTTTGAAATTGCAAGTGTAAATCTAGCAATCAAGGAAGCAACATCAACATATAAAGAAGAAAATCATACTCTAACATTAAACCAAGAAAACTCTACAAACAGGATAAGGGAAAATAATGTTATAAGAACTCCTTATCGACATCCAAATCATACGAGCAAATATCTTAACCAATCAGAATATCAATGTCATTTAGGACGAGAACGACTAACTTATCGTTCGAAAAATATTGATACCAATGCAATTAAGTCACATGATAACAGTTCATTGTGGAAGAGCAATGTTCCGCAAAATATTGATTTAGGATGGTCTAACTCTTTCACAATTCAACAATTCTGCTCAACTCTTCGTCACTCATATCGTCTGGTATCATCAATCTTAACAACACCAAAAACAGAGACTCATGCGAAGACATTGGAAGCCAGAACAAAGAAGTAATCCTCTCCATAAACATGCTTTGAGGACAAAGCATTTCTAAGGGGAAGGCAATGTAACAAACATAAATATATATAATATGTAAATATAAATAACTAATAAGTAATAATTAATTATGAAGAGACATGACATATGAAAGGTGATGTCTCTTATGAAAGGGCACCCTTGTGTGGGTATATATACAATCCCTCATCCTCATTGTAGCTCATTTCATTATATCTCATTCATATCATATTCTTATACATTATTATTAAATATATTTACTATCCTTAAATGGATTATTGCGTATTGTCCTATTTATATTGGATATTTACATAGTGAACTAGGTTGGTTCACCACACAGAACACCATCAACCACTAGGAGTTCTCCAAACTCAAGATGGAATCTGACCCTTCCAACTCCACGTATTGCTCGTGCCATTCCCCCTTCACTTTCAACTAGCCAGTCTAGACCTGTCTCTGTGACACTGAGGAATATATGCCATATTCCTTTCATATGACATGAGGCTCAACTGTCAATGATCCATCTACTGTCACTCACAAATCCAGTACACCTGACACTTGACACGAGAGTAAACAATGAGAATTCCCTATCAAACTTGTCCCCAAATTCCTCTATTGTTGTTGTCGCCACTGCAACTAGCCCTTCCTTCTCCTTCTTCTTCTTCCTCTCCAGACACTGAGTTGCAACGTGGCCATACTGGTTGCAGATGAAGCATCTGATTTTTCTAAAGTCTTTCCCGGAACTCCCCTGCTTCTTACTTTTGCTCTTTGTCGCAAGAGCAACAGTCTCTTCATCAGCTCCATCTCCCTTTTGTCCACTGCTCTGAGATCCTTCCCAGATCTCCTCTTGAGTGAAATCATCCCCATAGTCTGCTCCAATCTAGAATATGTACTTGACCCACCACACACTTCATGAAGACTTCCCATTCCTTGGTGAAGCCTTTCAAGGCTATCCTCACCAACTCTGAATCTAAAATGACCTCCCCAACTGTAGCCAACTCATCTTTCACCTGTGCTACCCGAGTAAGATATGATGCCACACTCTCACCCTTAGCCATCTTAGTATCATGCATCTTGTCTTTTACGGCCATCTTCTAGTTTTCATTCTTCGCCTCATACAAGTTTTTCAGTGTCTCCCACATCTCATAAGTTGTCTTCTTCTCAGCTAAGTGTGGGATAAGTGAATCCTTCACTCCATCCAGAATAAGCCTCTGAGCTTTAGCTTCCTTTCCCTCATGAACATCCAAAGCAATAGGGTATGTTGTGGGAACAACTACTATAGAGCTGACAAAGCTCCAAAGTTTGTTCTCCCTGAGAATAGATGACATTCTGACTTTCCATTGCAAATAGTTGGAAATCCCTTCCAACCGGTCCTCAGATCTGATGTAAGCAGCCATCTATAACTCACTAATTAATTTTCTGTTGTTGCAAAAGATTGCTACAACCATCTATAACAGCAGCAAATTCATTCTAAAAGCAAGACAAAAAGATGATTATACATCGCCATTATTGTTTCTGACAACTATTATCATTTTATCAATTTTAGGCTATTATTTCTTGTCATTTTTTAATCATTATTGAGGCATAATTGTGTAGCTGTTGCTAAATATACATTGTTATCATAAATATTTGTATCGCTTCAGTTTTATATCAGCTTGTTCATTTTCCAAAAGTCTATGGCTTTATGAAGCACTGACATCATATGGTACTTGCAAATAGCATCTCTTTTTTTGTTGTCTTGTTCTGGGCAAGTACACTTAAATATTATTTTGCTTCATCTCATTAAAACCTTGGAACTTTTGATCAGAGTGACCTATGAGAGGGGTGGGACTTTCTTACTACTTCTACCTTAGCCTTCGCAAACCCCCAGGTCACTTGGGACGTCTCCCCTGGGGTACTTACTACTACTAAATAGAAAGAGGTGTCTTATTAAGGTGACGATGATAGGACATCCTCCTTGTTACGCCAATTTAGTATCCACTTGCCTTTGGCTTTGGGCAAGTACAAATTGTGCGATAACACAACCATCTGCCATTTCTGTCGTGCCACTACCGCTCCATCCATACTGCAATCTATACAAAACTACGAACATTGTCGTACTACCCAAAATTGTTGTCGTACTCTAGCTATACAGTCTACGATTTAAAAAATTAATGCTCGCGTTATCCGTACCGTCGTAGTCGTACATTATCAATTATTCGTAGAGCAAATTACGAACAGTTGGCATGAATAATAGGAAACCATATTAATCTGTATGGAAGTTCGACTTAGTATTATGAAAGTGAGATAAAAGTTACAAGAATTATTTGATAAAAAGGGAATATTCCATTTGGTGTTGAAGTACTTTTATAAGTTATAAAAACGCAAATTTCAAAACATATTTCATTTCCTAAGGTTTCTATTCAAAGGTTATAGACGGCTATTTGAATTATTTCCTAAAGTCAATTTTAAAGGAAAGTACCTTTTATATTTTATACCAAGGAGAACAGGACAAAGTATCTCTACGAACATCCAAAGTGGTGTTAAAAAGGAATATATATATATATATATATATATATATATATATATATATATATATATATATAAGTGAAGTTTTAAAAAGGAATTTTTATAAAAAGGGTTTTTTTAATAAAATAAAGAGATTAAAGAGTTATTAATTAAAGTCAAGGAGCTTTAAGTCTCATTAAAGGGTTATATATAAGGATTATAAGTAAAAAGGTTTATATTAAGGAAGCAAAAGAACGATGAAGAAAATTATATAAAATAGAGATGTTTTGAAGTACAAAAAAGTACTTTGAAAGTACAAGTTGATTAAACTTTAAAAATAAATCATAAGACCAATTCAAGGATATTAAAAAGACAATTGGAAAATCATGTTACAGGTTTTGTACATTAAAGGGGAGTATTCAAGAAAGAGAGGTTAACATCGTTATCAACTCGGACCATAATGAGAATTACATTAATATTGAATTGGCAAATCAATTACTAATTCCAGAGCCTAATATAATTGAAAAGGAAGATATTTTTCAAATTAAGGAGTTACAAGTGACAATTGATGAATGTGAATATATATCTCAATTCTTTGTTATAGCTATGTGTAAAAAAGAAATTGACATCATTATCGGGTTACCTTGGTTTAAAAATCTAGGTAGCTTCAGGCTTCATCTTAAACATGGAGAAAACGTTTGTGACGTTTCCCTATATGATGACATTTCAAGACACTACTATGAGGTCAAAATCGATACCACCTTCATCAAAAGACTTTAAAGATATCTCAAAGGTAATCCTTCAAGAAAATCAAAAGTCAATATCAAGGATGCAAAAAGAATTTGACGAAGTTATTACAGATAAAAACGAAGAAATTTCTCGCTTAAAAGACCATCGTAAAAAACTACTTACGTAGATCAAGAAGTCAAAAGATAGAAAACAATGCGTTCAGAAGTTGGAACAAGAGAAACAAGATCTTGAGAAGAACCTATCAAAAAAAATGAAGAAAATTCTCATTTGAAGAACCTTAATCAAGGGCTACTAGAACAAATCAGAAAGTTGAAAAAAGAGAAACTTGAAAGTCCAAATATTAAAGATATCGACAAATCAGATAATGAAGAAAGTTCGCCTCAAAAAAATCATAATCAAAACCTACCGATGCAAATTAAGAAGCTTAAGAATGATAAGAGGTTGTTGGAAAACAAGTTAGAACAAATCCATAAGGAAGCATCAAAGTGCTCAAGAGTAAAAATCCAAGTTGTGGTAAAAGGAACAAATACAATCCAATCCACATCACAGCTAAAGAAGATGTCAATCCAATTGAAAAAAAAGACATACGAATGTTGGAGTACAAACAATGGGAACTCCAAGTGTACGTAGTACATACTAATAGAAGTTCATCAATTAACCAAGCAAAAACAATGCGTGAAGAAAATCATATATCGAAATAAACCAAGAAAACACTACAAGCATAATAACGGAAATTAATGTTATAAGAACTCCTTATCGACATCCAAATCATAAAACAGATATCTT
Organism: Picea glauca; assembly: GCA_000966675.3. NCBI lineage: Eukaryota > Viridiplantae > Streptophyta > Pinopsida > Pinales > Pinaceae > Picea > Picea glauca. The sequence continues at coordinate 73,611 of JZKD02S1742708.1, forward strand.
AAACGATCAGAGTATCAATGTCACTTAGGACATAAGCAACTAAATTATTGTCCGAAAAATATTGATGCTGACGTAATTAAGTCTCATGATAACAGTTCATCAAGGAACAGCGACATTCTGCAAAGGATTGAATAAGGACAATCCGATCCTTTTATAGTTCGAAAATTTTGTTGAGCACTCAGAGGTTCATATTGTCTTGTATCATCAACTACGACAGAATAGAGAATGATGCGACGACATTACAAGCCAAAGAAAAGACATCCAGTCCTTCCATCACTATGCTTTGAGGACAAAGCATTTCAAAAGGGGAAGGCAATGTTATGAACAAAAATATACATATAAATAGATATAAATAGATAATGATTAAATAATAATAATTAAATACTCAAATAACTTAATATGTTATGAAGAGACACCTTCTTGATGAAAGGTCATGTCTCTTTATGAAAGGGCACCCCTGCGTGGGTATATATATAGCCCTCCTTTCTCAATTGTAATCATCTCATAATATCTCATATAACTTACATTCATACATTATTTTAATATCCTTATGGATTTCTTTATTCTATCCTACTTAAATTGGATATTCTTATAGTTGCCAAACAAGTTTGTTTGCCACACAAAGATTAGGGGATGTGCAGTTTTCTCAAAGTTTGACCTAAAGAGTGGCTTCTGGCAGATCGACATCAAACCAGAAGACCATTTCAAAACTGCTTTTACAGTCCCACATGGACATTATCAATGGAAAGTCCTTCCCTTTGGAATTACGAATGCCCCATCTTGATTTTGCTTTGGTTTATATTGATGATGTTCTGAAAACTTGCAAGAACAAATGAATATTTTGTCTCCATCCAAAATGGAGATTGGAAAAATAGTCATTGAATTCTTGGGATTCAGAATAACCAAAGGAATGATTGCCTTGCAAAATCACCTACTTCATTCTTTGGTTAATTTTCCTGATAAAATCACGGACAAAACGGAGCTCCAAAGGTTTCTTGGACTCGTCAACTATATCCATCCTTTTTATGAAGATCAAGAGGTGGATTCTTAGTGTTTGATGCAAAGACTAAACAAAAATCCAATCCCTTGGAATGATAAAATGACTGCAGCTGTGACAAATATCAAACAAAAGGTTAAAATCCTTCCCAAGTTGGATTTTCCCACTAATAAGGGCACCTACATCATAGAAACAAATGCCTCTGATCATAGTTCCAGTGGTCTACTGATTGAACGAACAAAAGAGTTTAATGCTCATGATGTAGAAGAAATTTGTGCATGTGCATCTGGCACTTTTAAAGCAGCAGAAACCAATTACCCTTCTAGCCATAAGGAGATACTTGCAGTTAAAAGAACTATATCAGAGTTCAAGTATTACTTGATGCCTAGGGAATTTATTTGCAGAACGGACCTAAAGCACACACCTGATATGCTTAAAGGTGACGCTCCCATTGAACAAGGTAATAAGCAAACACTCCACTGTAAAACTTGGTTTGATAGTTATGATTTCAAATTTGAATATAAAAAGGAATATTTTAATTGTTTGGTTGCCGTACTTAGCCAAGAAGCTATCCACAACATCCCTTACTCAGATGTCTGTGAAATTAAGCATGGTTCAAAAATGGGTCAAGAAGAGAAGTTCTTCTTCCAACTCCACGGAAGAGCAAGAACGAGAAGTTAACGAGTTGTGTCTCCAAAATCATAATCCTTCTACGTATTGTAGGAAATGTTCTAAGAAAGTATTAAGAGGCACTGGAGCAGAAAGTAAAGTATTAGACTTCTGGTCCAATACTAGATATGATCTCCAAGATAGGTTCACAGATATAGCCTATATCAGATCCTTCCAATTAAACTCACTTGGAAATAGGTTTCCTGGAACTTGGGTTGTTGAATTTATAGAACCTAAAATGAAATGGCATGACTGGCAAAGAATTATGAGTTTGGTTAAAGCTCATGGTGAGATCATGGTCCTTATAGAACCTGAGAACTTTGGAGCCCAGAGATGGTCTTCTTGGTTTTGTTTTTTTATGAATACTCATTGTCCTCACCACAATCTACTTGAAAGATGGCAGTTCATTGCTACCCTGCAAGCTACTCTCTTAGAATGTATCAAACACCATCTGATCTTCAGTTTCAAGATACTGCATAAGCAATCTTGGATAGAATGGGAACCCCCAAAAAGAATCAAAAGCTACTATCCTAGTTTTGTACATATACCTGGAGGTTTGAGACATACCACTTGGATCCCAGATGAGAGATTGATATTCCAAAAGATCAAATCATCTTACACCAGTCACTTTTTCCACCCAAACCATGCTACTCTGGATGATTCACCCTTCCAATGTGGTTTCTGTTTCCAGTATTTACCAGCAGCCTGAGTCCAACATTGGATAATATGAGATGATGATGTGTCTGATGAATCTGAAGAAGATAGAGTGGACTAGGGAGATGATGACAATGACTACCCATGGGATGATGAAGCCATTCACAATATCAAGAATCGAATGGAAGGATAGCAAAAGACATGTTGGGCCCCCACTCCACTCACGAAGCCGTGTGTCAACCTTGTAGGGCCAATACCTCAGGAATCCACATGTTGGACCTGCCGGTTGGGTGCAAGATGCTTGTGTCAAAGCATCTGTTGCTTTACAGCTGTAATCCTTTATGCAGAAACTTCTAGTATCCAAGTTGGTTTGGATAGACTATTGGCGTGTATGTAGAGCAAAGAATCTTTTGTAATCAGTTGACAAGTGTCAACAATCAGGCTGGCCCGAATGCACTTGGAAATGCTATAAATAAAGAGCTTGAGCTCATTTGTAGTCACTCCACTCTTGCCAAGATTTCTTCTCTTTCTCTAAGAAGCATTTTCCTTGCTCCATCTCGTCGAAGAAAGAGTTTTGTAATAGTGCTAAGAATGCATAGTTC
>JZKD02S1742708.1:76542-86916 GCA_000966675.3 Picea glauca
GCCCTGCTTGATGAAGAGACACCATCCTAGCGCTCCTCAACTAGTATAAATTGTTGAAATATTGTAACTACAAAGAGTATTCTACTTATTATTGAGTTATTATTAATTAGATCAATCCCCTTTTGTGGATTGATTATGTCGGGCTTTGTAAATGACTAAATCCCCTTTTGTGGATTGGTCAAACCCTAATTATATGCTGCTAATTAAGAAGTCGGCTCCCATGCCTAATTAAAGTGGTTTTAGCCACTAAGAAAAGAAGTCGGCCCTGCTTGATGAAGAGACACCTCCCCAACCCCTGCCAACCAATATAAATAAGAGAGGCTAGTGCCTCCTTCACTCACTCACTCAAGTCACTCAACAAGTGCGCACATTTGGAGATAATTGTTGTTGGGAGAAGAAGGAAGAGAGAGGCACATTGCTCAGTCTTGGTTATTCTCTAGTGTTTGGTCTTTTATCTTGGCATTGTATTGGCAATTTATATCAAGGAAGTTTTTGTTGGGTTTTCTCCCCCACGAGGGTTTCCCAGGATAACTGTTGTGTATCTTGTGATTGTGTTTCTCTCAGTGATCCTACCTATGATATTGTTATCTAGTAAATTGAAAATAAACTTAATAGCTGCTCTAAAATTAACATGGTATTAGAGCTAAGCTGAAGAGAGCACCTTTCACTGGATAAGCAAAAACGTCACTTTTGTTGTACAAGAAAATTAGCGCTTTTTGTTGGACACAAATTTGAGCCTAAAAACCACCTAGGGAAGTGCACCCTAGCCTAGCGAACTCATTGGCAGCTTGAGCACACCTTTTCAGTGGACAAAACTCCCAAAAAGTGAAATCCTAGTTTTCACTGGTACCAAAAAACCAGGAAACCAGGAAACCAGAACCAGTACCAGAAATACCAGTCTAGATTTGCGAAGGCCCAGTTTCAAGGGGGAAAATTTGGACTTTCAGAAAACCGATTGCACCAGACTAGTCGCCTCATCCAAGTGCACCTCCTGGTAAGTTCAGATTTAATTTTTGAGCATTTTCTATTTTTGGTCATTTTCCTAGCTCCAGGTCAAGATGTCTGCAAGTACCAAGCTTGTTGACAAGTTAGAAGGTGAGGATAACTTACGTGCCTGGAAGTATAGGATTGCACTCATTCTTGAAGAGAATGACCTTGCAAGATTCATCAAAGAAAATGTACTAGAACCCACAGATGCTACAACTAAAGCAAAGTACTAGAAGGACATGGTTAGGGCCAAAAGAGTCATTGAAAACTCTATCAAAGATCACTTGATCCCTCACGTGGCATCTAAGAATACCCCAAAAGAAATGTTTGATGCCCTAACCAGATTGTATGAAGGAAGAAACATTAACCAGAAGATGAACTTGAGAACTCAACTCAAGAATACAAAGATGCAGAAAGGAGAAACAGTTCATGACTATTTTTCTAGGATCTCTCAATTCAAGGAACAACTAGAAGAAATTGGAGATACCCTAGATGAAGACGAACTCATAATGACATCTCTTAATGGTCTCACAAGACCTTGGGATGCATTCATCCAAACCATTTCTGCCAGAAAGGAANAAGCGCTAATAAATATCTCTTTTGGTGGGTTTCCCCAATCTGTGGTTTTCCTTGGTTGGTTGCCAAAATTATGGGTGTGCACATGTGTTTTGTGATTGTTGTTCATTGTTATTTTCCGTTGCAATACTTGCTTAGTAATGTGTGTTTCTGCTTATGATATAGCTGTATGTGGCTATTACATTCAGAGTTCATTTAAGACAAAAATCTGCATTTACTAAGTCTTTGACAAAAGTCCTATGGAGTTAGTGTGCTTTTGTTACTGATTTTCTACAATTGGCAGTGATGGTACAGAATGGATGCGACATGTATTGAATGGTACTATAGCAGGTGTGTCTGGATAGATGATGGATCGAAATACTGTACGAACGGGTGGAATTAAATTTGCATGGACGAAAGTACTGACAACAAAATTAATTTATGTACGGATTAATTTTGCATACTCAAATGCAGACAATACGTATCTGAAAATTTGGCGGTTAGTACGACAGTTGACAGACTGTTGTACAGACACGATTTTCAGGTTGTACGGTTGAACACTTGGTGGCTCTACGGATGTGTTCGTATTGCTAAAACAACAAGTGACTGTACAACTGCTAATTCATATGGATGATACCAACATAGTTTCTAAAAGCACTGGTTCGACAATCGTTATTTATTTGTATTATTTCTCTGTTTTCTTGCTACCTCAATTTTTTTTGGACAACAAATAACGTGACTTTTTCCTTCACTTTCTGTGCTGACGACTTCTTTATTTCTTCCATACGATCTTGTAGCAAAGTATTATTTCTTCAATAACTGGTAAACTCGATAAATTTTTTTATTTTTATTTTCATAATCTTCATCAATGTGCAACAAACAATTTATTTCTTCAATAACGATTTCAGAATTTAAAATGGCCAAGGGTCGGAATTTTTTTTCTTTTTCGGTCAAAGACTTTTGGAGATTAGAGAAACTCTGAGAGTTGGGGGTTGGCCAAAAGCCGTTTCAGACAAGATCTGATAAAGAGATTGACCAAAAGTCGAGATCAGAAAAATGAAGCTTTGATACCAATGTGGCAAACAAACTTGTTTGACAACTATAAGAATATCCAATTTAAGTAGGATAGAATACAGAAATCCATAAGGATAAATAATATATTAAAATAATGTATGAATATAAGTTATATGAGATATTATGAGATGATTACAATTGAGAAATTAGGGCTATATATATACCCACGCAAGGGTTCCCTTTCATAAGAGACATGACCTTTCATCAAGAAGGTGTCTCTTCATAACATATTAAGTTATTTGAGTATTTGATTATTATTATTTAATCATTATCTATTTATATCTATTTATATGTATATTTGTGTTCATAACATTGCCTTCCCCTTTTGAAATGCTTTGTCCTCAAAGCATAGTGATGGAAGGATTGGACGTCTTTTCTTTGGTTTGTATTGTCGTTTTATCATTCTCTCTTCTGTTGTAGTTGATGATACAAGACAATATGAACCTTTGTGTGCTGATGACATATACTCACGCAGGGGTGCCCTTTCAGATGAGACAACTTGACCTTTCATCTAGAAGGTGTCTCTTTGTAACATATTAAGTTATTTGAGTATTTAATTATTATTATTTAATCATTATCTATTTATATCTATTTATATGTATATTTGTGTTCATAACACTTTGCCAACAATGTTTCTTTGTTGGGTAATGGATACCTCATAGGTCTAAATCCTGATTGAGGCATTCAACTTGGTGTAATCGATAAAAAGTCTCAGCTTTCATGTTTACTCTTCTAAGTGCTCATTAACATAAAAGGTTGGACATGCCCAAGGGCTTCTTGATTCTTCAATTAGTCCTTCCTGGAGAAGTTGATCGATTTCTTCTTTGCACCTCTTTTGAAAATCTTCTAATCAAAAAGTCACATCGGGATTGTGACAGACTTTTGAGGGACATCTGTAAAATCTTCAACGTAAGGAAGATCAACATAATATTTTTCTCTATCACTAAACTTGTCAGGAGAATCACATGTGCAATCTTCTTTCGGTTTTTTAGAGATCCCTTCTAAAATATTATGATGTTTCTCAAGTTACTTTGAGACTCTACATAGTTTGGCAATTTAAGCATGAGTTTTCCATGGAGTCTTAATCATTTTTTTCTGAGGGGATCAAGTGCGGTCATCTTCTGTTCCATTATAGTAAAGTCTTCACAAATGGTTACTAGTCCTCTGTTTTAGAAACCTCAAGTTGTTATTCATCGAGGGAAAGTAGCATTCATTTGCACGTGAAGCATGAGCTGAATTTTTGTCATATGAGGCTTTTGAGTAGGTAAGAAAGCTCTTTTTTGTTTGTAGGTTATGGAAGGAGTAAGTAGGTGCTCATAGTGGAGTGCACCACCCAATGGCCTAGGGATGTGTGCATGATGAATTGGTGAGTGGATGAGGTGGATGGGTGAGGTGGAGGATCAAAACCCTAGGGCACATTCCTAGTCAACTCAATGCTCAACAACTTCCTCAAAATTTGTGCCAAAGGATAAGGATGAAACATGGATAAGTTAGCAGGTGTGAACAAGGCTAATGTGAGGTGCAATGAATTAGCTTTTTTTGTAAGTTGCTTCAACATGTGTGCCAAAGGGGGAGTGCTGTTGAAATATTGTAACTGCAAAGAATATTCTACTTATTATTGAGTTATTATCTTATAGATCAATCCCCTTTTGTGGATTGATCATGTCGGGACTCTTGTATGACCAAATCCCCTTTTTTGGATTGGTCAAACCCTAATTATATGATGCTAATTGAGAAGTCGGCCCCTAGGGCTAATTAAAGTGGCTTTAGCCACTAAGTGAAGAAGTCGGCCCTGCTTGATGAAGAGACACCATCCTAGCGCTCCTCAGCTAGTATAAATTGTTGAAATATTGTAACTACAAAGAGTATTCTACTTATTATTGAGTTATTATTAATTAGATCAATCCCCTTTTGTGGATTGATCATGTCGGGCTTTGTAAATGACTAAATCCCCTTTTGTGGATTGGTCAAACCCTAATTATATGCTGCTAATTAAGAAGTCGGCTCCCATGCCTACTTAAAGTGGTTTTAGCCACTAAGAGAAGAAGTCGGCCCTGCTTGATGCAGAGACACCTCCCCAGCGCCTGCCAACCAATATAAATAAGAGAGGCTAGCGCCTCCTTCACTCACTCACTCAAGTCACTCAACAAGTGCGCACATTTGGAGACAATTGTTGTTGGGAGAAGAAGGAAGAGAGAGGCACATTGCTCAGTCTTGGTTATTCTCTAGTGTTTGGTCTTTTATCTTGGCATTGTATTGACAATTTATATTAAGGAAGTTTTTGTTGGGTTTTCTCCCCCACGAGGGTTTCCAAGGATAACTGTTGTGTATCTTGTGATTGTGTTTCTCTCAGTGATCCTTCCTATGATATTGTTATCTAGTAAATTGAAAATAAACTTAATAGCTGCTCTAAAATTAACATGGTATTAGAGCTAAGCTGAAGAGAGCACCTTTCACTGGATAAGCAAAAACGTCACTTTTGTTGTACAAGAAAATTAGCGCTTTTTGTTGGACACAAATTTGAGCCTAAAAACCACCTAGGGAAGTGCACCCTAGCCTAGCGAACTCATTGGCAGCTTGAGCACACCTTTTCAGTGGACAAAACTCCCAAAAAGTGAAACCCTAGTTTTCACTGGTACCAAAAACCCAGGAAACCAGGAAATCAGAACCAGTACCAGAAATACCAGTCTAGATTTGCGAAGGCCCAGTTTCAAGGGGGAAAATTTGGACTTTCAGAAAACCGATTGCACCAGACTACTCGCCTCATCCAAGTGCACCTCCTGGTAAGTTCAGATTTAATTTTTGAGCATTTTTTTATTTTTGGTCATTTTCCTAGCTCTAAGTCAAGATGTCTGCAAGTACCAAGCTTGTTGACAAGTTAGAAGGTGAGGATAACTTCTGTGCCTGGAAGTATAGGATTGCACTCATTCTTGAAGAGAATGACCTTGCAAGATTCATCAAAGAAAATGTACTAGAACCCACAGATGCTACAACTAAAGCAAAGTACCAGAAGGACATGGTTAGGGCCAAAAAAGTCATTGAAAACTCTATCAAAGATTACTTGATCCCTCACGTGGCATCTAAGAATACCCCAAAAGAAATGTTTGATGCCCTAACTAGATTGTATGAAGGAAGAAACATTAACCAAAAGATGAACTTGAGAACTCAACTCAAGAATACAAAGATGCAGAAAGGAGAAACAGTTCATGACTATTTTTCTAGGATCTCTCAATTCAAGGAACAAGTACAACTAGAAGAAATTGGAGATACCCTAGATGAAGACGAACTCATAATGACATCTCTTAATGGTCTCACAAGACCTTGGGATGCATTCATCCAAACCATTTCTGCCAGAAAGGAAAAACTACAATTTGACAGTCTTTGGAAAGAATGTGTTCAAGAAGAAGGAAGAGTAGCTAAYCGAGAAGTAGTACTATTAACGGATGAAGATCAAGCTCTAGCTTCTTATACTAAAGGAGGAAAGAGAAGGTCTCACTTCAGGAAGGAGACCCACCCACATAAGGAGTCTCACCCCCCCAAATAAATTCATCCATAAAGAATCTCACCCTCCAAGGAAATTCCATAAGTTTCAGAAAGGTCAAAAAAGAGAAAAAAGATTTCTCATCTTATCAATGTTACCATTGTGGCAAGATGGGACATATTGCTAAGAATTGTCCAGCTAAAAGAGAAGAATACAAGAAGAGAAACAAAAGGCACCATGCCCANCGAGAAGTAGTACTATTAACGGATGAAGATCAAGCTCTAGCTTCTTATACTAAAGGAGGAAAGAGAAGGTCTCACTTCAGGAAGGAGACCCACCCACATAAGGAGTCTCACCCCCTAAATAAATTCATCCATAAAGAATCTTACCCTCCAAGGAAATTCCATAAGTTTCAGAAAGGTCAAAAAAGAGAAAAAGATTTCTCATCTTATCAATGTTACCATTGTGGCAAGATGGGACATATTGCTAAGAATTGTCCAGCTAAAAGAGAAGAATACAAGAAGAGAAACAAAAGGCACCATGCCCACATAGTTGAAGATGAAGAGCCACCCACAAAGATGATAAAAGAAAAGATTGAAGACTATGTCTTAATCTCTGCCCTCTCAGGATCAATGTCACCTGGTGAGGATACTTGGCTCATAGATAGTGGTGATTCCAAGCACATGACAAGTCAGAAATACATTCTCTCTAGCCTTACAGAAAATAACTTTCCCCAGAAAGTTACACTTGGAGATGATTACCGGTACCCTATCAAAGGAGTGGGAGAGTCCAATTACAAACTTGATTTAGGGACCCCAATGAAGATGGAGGATGTACTATATGTACCAGGTTTGATGAAGAATTTGATTTCTATCTCAACTTTAGATAAGAAAGGCTTCAGGGTTTCATTCATAGATAGTGAAGTCCTTATGTGGCCTAAAGGAAAAACCATAGAAGATGCAATTGTTATTGGAATAAAAGAAGGTGGCCTGTATAAATTAAAAGGTCACTCAAATACAGGCTTGATTCACTCCACTCAGAGTTCGTGTGAACTTCGGCATAGAAGACTAGCTCGCATCAACTACAAGGCCTTACCATATGTGAGCAAGGTAGTTATAGGTCTACCAGATTTCAAGGTTGACCATGAAGATAAAAACGAAGAAATTTTTCGCTTAAAAGACTAGAATCAAAAACTACTTACACAGATCAAGAAGTCAAACAATAGAAAGATGTTAAAATTAATGCAACTGCAGGAGCTATTCTCTGGGAGGATGGAAAAAACCCTAGCTGTGATCTAGGGTCCCCAATACACTCCTGGGGTTCTTGGTCTGGGACCAAGCAGTTAGAGCCATGGAAAAAGACCCTAGTTTCCCCCCTAGTGTATTGTTGGGGTTCTTGGTCAAGGACCAAGCAATTTCATGGTATAAGTCCCTAGATGTGTTCTAGGGCCCTTGCATGTGCTCCAGGGAATCCTTGCTCGGTGCTTGGATTGATCCTTGGTTGTGTACCTTGGTGGATAAGACCCTAGTTGTGATCTAGGGCCCCCAGATGTGTTCTGGGGTATCCTGGTCTGGGACCAGGCAGTTTCTTGGTTAAGTACCAAGTCAAGATGATGTGCGACCTTCTTCTCTCTCGGGATGGTCCATGTGATCTAAGAGAGACTCTTCTAGATCAGTTCTCTCAGCTCCTTCCTTGTGTGTGTGTAGTCTGCTCCAGCTGCCGTTGGGTTATCCCCTTCAACCTTCACTGTTTCAGCCAGCCGCTGACCTGTAGGAGTCCTTCTCAGCCAGCTGTAGAAGGTTTTTTTGGTTGCTGATTGGTGTGCTGGATCTTCTTGCTCGTGCCGCCTTGCTGTCTAGATGATGCTGCCTTAACTTTTTTCCAATGCCTCCCTTTGTGTGCTGCCTCACCTTGTTTGCAAGCAACCCNAAAAAGATTTCTCATCTTATCAATGTTACCATTGTGGCAAGATGGGACATATTGCTAAGAATTGTCCAGCTAAAAGAGAAGAATACAAGAAGAGAAACAAAAGGCACCATGCCCACATAGTTGAAGATGAAGAGCCACCCACAAAGATGATAAAAGAAAAGATTGAAGACTATGTCTTAATCTTTGCCCTCTCAGGATCAAGGTCACCTGGTGAGGATACTTGGCTCATAGATAGTGGTGATTCCAAGCACATGACAGGTCAGAAATACATTCTCTCTAGCCTTACAGAAAATAACTTTCCCCAGAAAGTTACACTTGGAGATGATTACTGGTACCCTATCAAAGGAGTGGGAGAGTCCAATTACAAACTTGATTTAGGGACCCCAATGAAGATGGAGGATGTACTATATGTACCAGGTTTGATGAAGAATTTGATTTTTATCTCAACTTTAGATAAGAAAGGCTTCAGGGTTTCATTCATAGATAGTGAAGTCCTTATGTGGCCTAAAGGAAAAACCATAGAAGATGCAATTGTTATTGTAATAAAAGAAGGTGGCCTGTATAAATTAAAAGGTCACTCATATACAGGCTTGATTCACTCCACTGAGAGTTCGTGTGAACTTCGGCATAGAAGACTAGCTCACATCAACTACAAGGCCTTACCATATGTGAGCAAGGTAGTTATAGGTCTACCAGATTTCAAGGTTGACCATGAAGATAAAAACGAAGAAATTTTTCGCTTAAAACACTAGAATCAAAAACTACTTACACAGATCAAGAAGTCAAACAATAGAAAGATGTTAAAATTAATGCAACTGCAGGAGCTATTCTCCGGGAGGATGGAAAAAACCCTAGCTGTGATCTAGGGTCCCCAATACACTCCTGGGGTTCTTGGTCCGGGACCAAGCAGTTAGAGCCATGGAAAAAGACCCTAGTTGCCCCCCTAGTGTATTGTTGGGGTTCTTGGTCAAGGACCAAGCAATTTCATGGTATAAGTCCCTAGATGTGTTCTAGGGCCCCTGCATGTGCTCCAGGGAATCCTTGCTCGGTGCTTGGATTGATCCTTGGTTGTGTACCTTGGTGGATAAGACCCTAGTTGTGATCTAGGGCCCCCAGATGTGTTCTGGGGTATCTTGGTCTGGGACCAGGCAGTTTCTTGGTTAAGTACCAAGTCGAGATGATGTGCAACCTTCTTCTCTCTCGGGATGGTCCATGTGACCTAAGAGCGACTCTTCTAGATCGGTTCTCTCAGCTCCTTCCTTGTGTGTGTGTAGTCTGCTCCAGCTGCCGTTGGGTTATCCCCTTCAACCTTCACTGTTTCAGCCAGCCGCTGACCTGTAGGAGTCCTTAGCCAGCTGCAGAAGGTTTTTCTGGTTGTTGATTGGTGTGCTGGATCTTCTTGCTCGTGCCGCCTTGCTGTCTAGATGATGCTGCCTTAACTTTTTTCCAATGCCTCCCTTTGTGTGCTGCCTCACCTTGTTTGCAAGCAACCCTAGTACCTTGAACAGGGTTTGTTAGGGATGCCCTGGAATTGCTGGTATTTTTGCCTTTGCTGTAGCAATTTTTTGTGTTTCCTGGGATGAAAATATTTAGGTTGTTTGTGGCCTCTTTTCCAGCCACTTGGTTGGATAGTGGTGTCCTGCTTTTAGCCCTATTACTTGACAGTGGCATGGCTTTTTGATTCTCATCCAGTCGAGTTGTTTTTTGGTCTACTACCCTAAAAGTTCTTCTTGGCAATTGTCCTAATGATCATGATGAGATCTACCCTGAGGGTTTGATCCATGATCCCTTAAGCTTTTTCTGAGCATACATCATATCAAGGAATGTAACATCAACATATCAAGTAATTTTGTTCCTTGTTTCAACTAAGGTAATACTTAAGTAAATGTTTTGTTATTTACTGTTTTATGCTATTAGATTATGCATCAGAAATTTAATGTCTTGCTGATCCTAAATTACAGTAGCTAATGTTTGGAAATTAAAAGAAAATATTTATGTTTTAGCTAGCCATTGTTTTTGCCCTTAAATTCTAACTTGGTATTAAAGCTTAGGGTGTGAAAAGAGTTCATTTGTGGCAGACTTTTGAGCCTGTGTAGATCCACTATTAAGGGTGTGTTTTTCAGATCAACAGTGAGTTTGTTTTGTATAAGATCTATCCTGTAAACAATTTTTAGTATGGCTTCATCTTCAGTCAAAGAAGAAGATAGGCTTGAAGGGGCTTCAAACTTCAATGCCTGGAAGGCTAGGGTCTTTAATATCCTGGAAGAAAGTGACTTGGATGAGCTGGTTACCAGGGTGATGGAAGAGCCTACTTCAAGTGCAGGAAGAACAACCTATAAGAAGAGGCA
>JZKD02S1742719.1:39016-56807 GCA_000966675.3 Picea glauca
CATTCAAATAATATAATCATGTGATTTAATAACATAGTTTTGGCTGAGGAAATTCTTACCATAATTTACTTTCAACAATTATGCAAAAAGAGTGATAAAACTCTTACCTGCATGAATGCCATTAAAATTTATACTACCTGAATATCTGATAGCAGTAGAATCTTTCATGCTTCTTTTATCAGACTTATAACCAGCTCTCTATTGCTTTCTTCATTGTGCAACGACATTACCAACAACACTTGCAACTTCAAGCATTCTTTCCTCTGGCTGTCCAAACGAGCCAAAAAATACTTGCTGCTATAAATTGCAACAACTTCTTTCTTCAAACCTGGCCAAAATAATGGCTTTTGACTGCTGCCATAGTCTTTTGATATCCAGGATGACCAGCATAAGTCACATTATGCATTTCTTTTAGAATTGCCAGCTTCAATTCTCGGTCATTAGATACATACACTCTGTTTTTATACAGAAGTAAATTTTCAGTTCCCAAGGTGTAACTTTCCTTGGTTTGTGGTTTCTCATGTTGTTGTATCTTTGCTACAAGTCTTTTGTATTGCAAATCAGCACTTGCAACCTCCACAATTCTGTCTTTCAACTTAGTTCTGTACATGCTAATGGTTGTAGCATGTAATTCATGCACTTTTCTGCTGAGTACATCAGTCACTTTATTGTCTTTCCCTTTGATATGCCTGATATCAAAGTCATATTCACACATAAATTCTAGCCATCTAACTTGCCTGGCATTTAAAGTTGGCTGATCAAATAAATACTTTAGACCGTTGTGGTCTGTTCTTAATTCGAATTTCTTGCCCATGAGGTAATGTCTCCATTTCCTCAATGCATGGACAACTGCTGCCAGCTCTAAATCATGAGTGGCATAATTCTTTTCATGCTCTTTCAGCTTTCGGGATTCATAACAAATTACAGATCCCTCTTGGCTGAGAAATCCTCCCAACCTTTCCTTACATGCATCTGTGCACACCACTTAATCCTTACTTGGATCATCAATCTTTAGGATTGGAGCACTAGTGAGCAGTTTCTTCAGTTGCTGGAAGCTGCTCTCACATTCATCAGTCCATTGAAACTTCTTCTCCTTCCTTTGCAAGGAAGTGATAGCATGAGCTATCCTTGAGAATCCGGCTATGAACATCCTATAATAGCCTGCCAGACCCATAAAAGATCTTACTTCCGCCACATTTCTTGGCGCTGGCCATTCTCGAATGGCCTGTACCACTTGACGTAGGCGCGAGCTACCTCCTCCAGCACCCGCTCATAGGATCGATCAAATTCCCTCTGTTGAGCCGAAATTAGCTCTTTAGATTATGGAGTGGAATCCCTGTCAAATTCCCGATCCACAGGTCCTATTAACATTCACGGCCTTTAGCACCTAGACCATGTCCTCCCCCTGACTTAATCTCAGGTCATCGGGGTTTCTCTATTCCTGTTGTCAAGAGTCACTGTACTCTCCAACTTCCGATTGTCGATGAGCTCTCGGCTTCTATGCGCTAGCCCTCCGGGCTAAGCTTCCACCATATCACCACTGCCTCAGTGTCCGTGGCCTTGCCTCCTTGTCAGGATTTCGAACTTCAAAAACCCGATGCGTTCTTTGTACGCTAGCCCTCCTGGCTAGGTCCTGGTCCACGTGACTGCTACCATATGAACTCAGTCATACTCTCCATCAGAGTTTCATCGTTTTCATTGTCACGATGCACAAGTCCCCGAGACTCGCAATTCTCTGATCCCCGATGTGTTCCTCCATGCGCTAGCCCTTCCGACTCAGCTCCTGGTCCACGTGACCAGTACCCCGTGACCACTACCTTATTTCGTCGGGGCTACGGGGTTTCCAATGTTAATGTGCATATGCACTGGGAACCCACGATATGCTGATCCCCGATGCGCTCCAGATCGCTGACAACTGGCCTCCACTATGCCTCTGTCCTTCTTCTCTGCTGCGGTGACAGCTGGCCCCCACTCATCGGGGTTTCACGGATTGCGATTTCAAAGTGCCTAAACATCATATCCACGGGATTCCTAATTTCCCGATGGGGCAAACCGCCGATGGCTCTCGATGGTTGCCACCTGTCCCACAGATGGACGGCTCTGATTGTATCGGGATTTTCTCTATGGATTTCCCGAGCTCTTGCTCACAGAGTTCCCGACTCTTTCCGGATGACGGACACCTGTCCTCCACTCTGACTCTGGTGGTCCCACAATGCTTACGTCACTGTCGGGACTTCTCTCCTTCTTAACAAAGGCTTAACCTCCGTGCGGCTTCCTACAGATCCGACGACTATCGGGGTTTCTTCTCACAGATCCAATGGCTCAGACCTGTTCTCCTTCTCTGCGCTTCTTCAGAGGCTTAAACTCTGCGCAATTTCTCCTTATCTGACGACGACTGTACTCTCCTGAGTTTCTGCGCTTCTTCCTGCACTTGGAATAACTTTGATTTATCCAAGGCCTCAGTATTGGCTTCCTTCTCCAATGAGCTCCCGAGCCTTGAGCTTCACCACACGTATAAAAACGTTGACTTCTCCTAAGTTCTTACTCTTGAATCCTCAAAGAATTTCGACGTTTGCGCTCCTGCAGAGTCTTTGCGCACCCATAGTGCTATCTCCCCTGAGATTCTCACGAACACTCAGACCCCTTGGCACGCGATACAACTCCACGTGTCCACGTGGCACAGTTCCCAATTGAGGTTTCGGGTATCGGGGTTTCATGATCCCCGACGACATGAGTTCCTGTCCTTACGAACTCTCGATCCCTGATTTGCCGACGCGCCTTTGCCTTAGCCTCCTCGGCTATGCCTAGGTCCATGTGACCTCTACCTTGTGACCGTAATCAAACCGCTCATCGGGGTTTCAGGGTTCGGAGTTTCACAATGCATGGACTCCTTGTCCCCGCGATTCCCGATTTCCCGAATCCCGATTTTCGATGGACTTACTCCTTGTTGGGACTTTCCCCGATGGTGCAGATCTCTACCACGTGTCCACTAATATAAATGGTCCGGATCTTGTCGCGAATTCAGGGATCGCGATTTCGTGTGACAAGATTTCTACGTGCTCGAGAACTCCGATTCTCCGAGTTCCAACTCTCTCCAGGATTCTGACACGTGTCCTCCTTGGAATTCTACGGCTATGATCTCTCCTTGGAATTTTGAGAATCACAGGGTCTCGATTCTCTTTAATTCGAATATCCCGACGCCTCTTCGGGACTTCTCCTCTATCCATGAGGACTTAAATCCTGCGCAATTTCGTCAACTCAGGCGGTTGGCGGTTAATCCCACAGGGATCTGATGACTCATGATCCTCCCGCGTTTAAAATCCTTTGCAGTATCAAGAGGTTTTAAACCTCGTGCAAGTTCTCCAAATCTGGCGGTTGCAAGGGTTCGCTTTCCCTCCCGAACAGATCCGACGGTTCTAACACCCTTGGTGTAGAAACTTGTCTCCCTATGGTCATAGACCGCACCAGTTGTGGTTTCATAGTACCTCTATACCTCCTAGGTTATAAACGTGGTCAAGCAACTACTTGACGCACTAGAACAAACCAACATCCGAAATTGGCCATTCCAGGCCCAATTTCTCTTCACATTTTCGGTTCAAAGACCGCTCCACTGGCCCATCTAGGCTCAGTGTCGAAACCTTTGCTCTGATACCAATTTGTAGTGTACCAATTGCTCTGATACCAATTTGTAGCGTACCCTTTTCACTACACAGGTTTCCCAACCTCTCAGTTTACCATTCTATACATGAATGATTACATAATTTGTACTGACCTTATGATCACATGCATTTAACAGAATTAAACACAATTAAAATACAGAGTGAAACATATCTGGTTACTGCTATAATTAAACATTCCATAACATTCAATAGCAACTCTTTTACACAGCGGAAAACATGATACATGAACAACACCATCATGCCAAAACGTGTTAAATCATAATTCAGAATACTTATCTTTTATCAGCTGGAGAAAACACCAACCAAGTGCAGGCCTTCCATGAACCTCCAAGCCTTAGACCACACTGTTCATCAGCTCAACAGTAGGTCACCCCCGAGCTGGGACCGAGCTCCACCCCAAGGCAAGGAATCCTAGGGTAGGTTGAGGTTACAAAAAAGATAGCACATACACATTCACCAGGAAGAAGCTCTCCCAGTAATCTCCCACGCTCACTGCCCACAGACCCTTATTCCCTACATGCCTATTCCACCCCAGGAGAGTGCACCTTCTCTGTCACCTAGACAGTCCTTCGGCTGCCAGTCTCCCTTACCTTGGGTTACAGGAACAGAACGGACCGGAATTCTCTGGACTCTATGGCAGCTACGGGGATTCCTTCCAGGAGTTCTCTTCTCCCTCTGCGCACTCTCTCACCTGGAGGAGTCGCTCACAGGCCAACAAGCCTCACGCAGTCCAGTACTGCGCGGTTACAACAATCCACAGGAAACACAGACCAAATGCTTCCAACACTGGCTCGGCAATCACAGTATGATTTCACTCGAGTTCAGCACAGGGAATTATGGTTCAGGAAATGCGTACACGGAATTTCTCAGGAACAGACACAATTTCCACGCTCGCTAGACAGGGGTGTACCCGCATTCCTCAGGGAAAACTCTACTTAACTATTTCAGGGATGAATCAGGATATCCGGCAGAGGTCATACGGTTCCACGCACAGAGGTTCGGTTTCGAATGGAGGAGAGAGCCCCCCCATGGTTCAGCTTAAGGCTTATATTTGCATGCACCAGGGTTGACACTTGTCACCCTGGGAACTGCATGCGTTCCATCCGTACATTTTCCTCCCATCACTTGGGAACTCACGGGTCCTTCCAAAAGGACTTAGGATAAAAGAATGTGCTCATGGATTTTTAGGAAATAATATTAAAATATTATTCCAGGCCTAAGCCCCCTAGGCTTAGCCCCTAGGATCCTTACTCAGCCCCTTTCCCACCTTCCAGCCCCTTGATCCCTTGCCCAATCTGTGGACGCTCAGTCCCCCATCACTCATTCATCGTGGTCGGTGTGCACTGGCGGTATTTATATTTTATTAATTGACCTACATACATACTAGTACATCAACAGGTGGCCTTCAACACTTAGGCTCCCTGGCCTAACAAAACACATAAGCCTACAGCTTATACAAAACTTGGCTCACCAGCCTAGAGAACATATTTACAATTCTTTGCATCTAGCATGATCTGTAACGGGGCTCGGCCTTGAGAACACTACATAAAATATCAAAAAAAATAGTGAAAATTTAATAATTTACAAAATAAAAATAATTTAATAGTTTGTATATTTGCATTTATATAAAATATCAAGAAAATAGTAAAGATTTAATAATTTACAAAATTAAAATTAAAATAATTTAATAAGGGAGAGAAATCAAAATATAACAAAATTGTTGATAGGACTGTTTTATTTTGTTTTAAATGTTAAAGTTAGTGAATCAAAATTATAAAAAAATGAAGCGAATTAAAAAAAAATGACTTTATATACAAAATAAATGAAATGTATAAATAATTTTTTTTTTTCTTTTTAAAAAGAAATAAAAAAAAATAGCAAAAACATAATGAGAAATAAAATATAGAACATAAAGAAGTTTGATATGTTTCATACATTTTCTTGAATTTGTTGAAGTTTTCAAGCTGAGACTTGGACAATAGTTTTAGTATTTAACTATCTAAGACTTGGACAATAGTTTTAGTATTTAACTATCTAAGATGATTTGTTACATTATACAATGAAAAATTAAGCATAGAAGAAAAAAAAGAAAATCAAGTCAAGGAGGAATGTAGGTAAAAGTCAAGAAAACTATCTACAAAAGAGCAAACTAACTAATACTGAAAAATCACACTTAAAACACAGCAGACTTAAACAAATGAACATGTTACCTCAAAGACAAACCTCACAATCCTCCCAGCATACCTCTCTCCAAATTTTTTTTTCCTCTTTGTTTAGCTATCTGTTATTTCTCTTATAGCATTTGCTGACAGTTTGATTAGTTAGGGTTGATGCACGTTTAACGAATTAAAGTCCAAACTACCTCTATATTATATAAAGGAAGTAACATCCCCTTTACAATACCGGTGCCATAGTTTTCGGTATATTGATTCCTAACCATAAACCAAATTATGTCTTTCAGCATCTGTTTCTGACAGGGCTTTAGAAATGAAAGTAACGAAATATCATTAATAACTCCAACGTCCTGCTGGCATAATCATTTTCGGAATCATCTTCCGTTTGAGCAACTAAGTTTGTGGAACCAGCTCGATGCAGAAGTTTTACACCCATGTTTTGAGCCTGCACAGACCCTACAACGATTCACATAAGGTGGTCGTTTCTGTAAATGGAAATGTATTCTGGAGTGTGCTGGCACGTGATCATTGTCGAACAAAGGTAAAAGAGTAACACACAAAGACTCTAATCCAAGTTCCTGCAAGGTTGAAATATATCTGTGCCTCGCATTGTCATAGCAAAGGCTATAAAAATCATAACAAGTAGCGATGGCATATAAAATATTTGCCCATACACAGTAAAACTCTCGATATTATCTTGGCGAGATTATTAAAACTTTAAACTGAGATGAATCCATTCTACAAAAGGCCCTGTTTCTAGAGATGCTGTATAGCAAAGGAAACATCAGGGCAATATTACAAGATCTTCTACATGTCTGTGTCCTGCGACCAAGCAGAGGCCTTTGTATCTCTCGTAAGAACACGACCTCTAACAACTGCAGAAGCGTCTTTTTCCTTGCTTGCTGTCACGCTGCCATAAGCTCATGTATAATTAAAAAAATGAAGATCCAATCAAGAACAGTACGGAGTACAAACCACCAGATGACCATGTGCTTTAATTGCAACGCGATGACCATGTGCTTTAATTGCAACCGAAGGTATTTTAACTTAACAACTTTTTGCTGTGTTGCTGTGTTGGTAATTTTTTTTTTTTGTTTGATTTTGCTCGAAATCTGGTAATGAATGGTTGGATTTACAGATTTGAGTTGTTAAGTTTGTATAATATCAGTCTCTCAAAGGTTTTTCAACATGCTAAATCCACTTATGTATTCAGAAATGCAATTTAAACAATAGAAAATAGGGATTTTGTCCAAATTTACATCCCTAATTCCCCAAAAAAAAAATACTCAAGAAATAAAACATTTAACCAACGCCCTGAAAAATATTAACAACATCTTGTTGTCATACACAACGTTCTACTGATATAGAGTATTCCAATCTACTGTCAACATCAAAATATGCCACCGAAGCACGAGTCCAAATATTGGCTCTTTCGGAAATAATGTTAACCATTAAAAACGAAGCCGGCTTTTTCTAAGATCGTTGATTTGATCTTGTTTAACCCGTCTGGATCATGCAAAATCGAGTACGATCTCATAAAGTCATATTGTCGTTCATAATGCTTCAGTTATTGGATCGGATGAGATTGAAATATCAGTGGTTGTTTTCGATAGGTCGTGTGGACTGTCACTTGCAATTTATTCCCGTGGAAAACAGAAAAAGATCCTTCCTTCATCAGATATATAAGCTCGGCTTCCATAACTGGGTCATACTCTGGTGAGACTCTGGACATTCATCCTCTCAAGGGCGCCTTTGAGCGCGCCACATTCTTCTTCCCTTTTGAAGTTTCCTCGAGGTGAACAAAAGTCCTCAAGATTTAACTGTCCATTGGTATCTTTGTCTAAGGTGGTGGTCATTTCATTTGTTTACTTTGGTCAAGTTTCCATGGATTTACGCTCTAAAGTTGCATCAACTGCCACGAAGTCTTATGGGTCAGCTTATGAATATAAGTTAAAATCTCACATAAGGTCTACAAAAATAGAAAATATGCAATATATTACAAATAACACCTTTTTAGAGTGGGGTTCATAACAAAAGGAAATTGATACTAGCTCCATCCAACAAGTCTACCATGTATAGAGTTGGCTCTATTGAAAATTGTATTTTTTTTAAGATGGTGACATAGATATATATGCACGGCTAGAAGTGAAGTAGTAAGTATCATCACATTACATATGTAAAGATGTAAAAAGGTCTTGCAAGATTCTTGTTTTCTCCAATATGTAATTAATCATGTTAATGATTGTCAAACCATGGCATATAAATATTGTACTTGTATTTTGTTTGTGAAATTTCAACTAGTTGAGTGATAGGTAAAGTCTTAAAAGTATTGGACATGATATCACTACACGAAAGAATGAGGGAATCTATTGAGGGTAGTCATTATGCTAAAACAAACCAAACCTCCTTGTTAAGATATTGTTTTGGAAATATTTAGATTATTTCCCTTAGTCTGGATTCCAAGGAAAATCAGTGAATGAGGGAGGATTGGTGGTTGAGAAACCAACCACCCTCAATGAATGGAAGTATGGAGGGCTGACCGAAGTAACAAAAAATATGTGAACCGAAATATCACCATGAGTCCCCATGACTCACCCATGAGTTACCTTTTGACAGAAGAAGGAGGACATGTCGAGAACCTTCCTAGGTGGGGGCATGCAAGAGAATAATGCACGAGTGTAGAAATCAAGAGAGAGGAGAATTTTGGTTGCAGGACTCATAGGAGAGTCTAGGAACCCAAACATGAGCTAGGAGGCCACACTTTGATAATGGGAGAGAAGCTAATAAACCTCAAAGAGGCCTCAGCTAGGAGAGTGAGTGTAGATAATTCCCTGGTGGTATCATAGCTTGGAATAGAGGTGGCCTACTGTCAAAGTGACAAAGAACACAGATTCTATGGTTGGGTGGAAAGGAGTACATTCAAAGTCAGTTAATTGGTCACCAAATTTTAATTCATAAGTTTTTTTATACCCGGTGTAATGGAATTATTGTTGGATGCATGTATTGTATTCAGAGATGTGTGTGCTAGTTTTGATGAACAATTTTGTTGTTTCATTTCAATTATGTGTACTAAAGTAACGATAGAATAGAATAAATGGTGGCTTCCTCTAGATAATTTCTTGAATAGACGAGACCATATGAATGAGATGTGTCCTTGCAATACTTAGTAAGCCTAATACCCTAGTAATCTGTATTTCTATCACGCTAGTGCTTGTTGAGAATAGTTTGGTTTGAGTAAGGACCTGAAAGGGGTTTGAGATGAACAATTGCAATAGCCTCTTAAAGGAATGATAATTTAATCATATTAATGGAACAAGGAAGGTCAATTTCGGTGTGATTCTTCCCCCTCTCGACATGAAGTAGTCGTGGAGGATTAAATCCTCACTTGGGCACCAAGTAGCGGGTTCAATGCTTGTTGTGAAAAGGTTAAGATACTGAAGAAATCTCGTTTTGGGACAAGGACTGATGATCCCTATATAAACTTCCTATATCGAAGTATAAAGGTTGAAAGGATGTAAATCTTCATCCAAAGTAGGGGAAGAATTCCTTGGTAGTTCTTTGAGTGAGGTGAAGGCCACGAAGGCATGAAAAAGCCTTGGAAAATACTTAAATAAATTTCCTTGAATGTCTAATTCCAATATTGGATTGTTTTCCTACAAAAATACAATGTCTTGTGTCAGGAGATATCACAGTATTCGATTCGGAGGGCTATGAGATCTTAGCCCTTCATCGAGAAGGAATTTTCGTCGCTAACGGATGAGTTCCAAGACTATAAAAGTACGACGATGATGAATAAGTTATACATCAAATGAAAGTTGTTTATTCGATCTGATGAAAAGATCAGGACCTTTCATCGAGGAACAATTCCTTAAATAGATCAATATATAGAAAGGAAGTCCTGATGAATATGAGAACCTTGAGATGGGACGAGAGTCATTAATCTCATAGGAGTAGATCTTAGCCCTTCATTAGTAAGTCTTCGTCATCGGGAGAATGAGTATTGAAATAGATCAAGAATTGGAATATTCGTTTCGGCGACGATGAAACCCTATGGTGGAACGAAGGTCATCAATCTGTCGAGATTGAACTCATTGAGATCACGATCATTCGTTTCAATGGCTATGTGGTTTGCAAGGTTGAGCAATAGAATAGAGGTGTTGAAAATGATGAAGATTCAAGAGCTATCGAGGACTGTTGATTGGAATAACATCGATATTTAACCTTACTCATAGATTGACTTAAGTCGTTCGTCGAAGTAGGGTGACTGAAATCATGGAGAGAGGGTAGGATAAGTGTCCTCGATGAAGAAATCATCATGGGAGTAATTGAGGATAGGATTTCCCAGGAGTATCGATGATGATGAAGACTGGGGAATGAATGATAATCGTCGATCGGTCTTTAGGAAAGATAAATTATTAGTTGCATATCGTCATGGACCCCACCTAAGCAAGGTAAGAGGGTTAGTAACATCATAATTATGTTATGTTGATGTAGACGTGCCAATGTTGAAGCCAACATGTCCCTGTGGTGACAGGTGTCACCTTTCGAATGGTCGACGAGACATGGTTGGTCCCAAGAGAAATAGAAATCCTTATGGCATTCATGACAATCATGACCATCACATCTGGAGGACGATGGATCCATACCACTGATCGACGAAGTGGAAATGGTGTAACGAGAGTCATTGATCTATCAGAGGAATCTTCAACAAGATCTAAATCGTTGAACCCGAGTGTATTGTCATTGAGGGTGGATGGTTGGAGAAGTTAGGTGTAGACCCCAAAGTGATAACGATGATGAGGTCGGGTGATTAATGACAATCGTTGATTTCATCGATGGAGATGATGCTGAAATATGAACCGTTGGATCGAGATGTATCGTTGTCGGAGCGTGGAAGGTTGGCATGGTTGCATGTTGGCCAAGTGTACCAAGTTAGGCAAGTGCCACATTAGTGCCACTTTAGTGCCACATCAGATGGCATGAATAACAATATTCCATGTGGGTGCCATGTGGTAGTGAGGTGGCCTAGAGCCAATGAAGGCTTGAAAACTTTCGAAGGCTATAACGTTTAATCGAGAGCTTGGAATTAAGCATGGTTACAGTTGTTGGAAATCTCTTGATGGGAAGAATCCATACATGGGGTTCATTGAGGTAAATTAACTGAGTGGAAGAAGAGGAAATATTTACATCCCATCAGCGTAAGTAAGGACTAGAGGGTTGGGTGTCTTACAAAGTGGTATCAGAGTAGAGTTCAAACACTAGGCCTGGATAGACTAGAGATCAGTGATAGGACTTGTATAACAAGGCTAAGATGATATTGTTATAAAGGATTTATCTACGTAAAATTTTGGTTATTATCTGCACAAGATTCCTTGAGAGGAAGGATTGTAGATTGAGATTTTGTTTGGAAATTTTTACAACATAAGAATTGTAATTTTTCCTTGTTGGACTAATAAATACTCCTATAGGAGTGGGAATATACTGACAAGAAATGATGTTAATGTTTCAATAAAAATGGCATAAATGATATAATTTTGTTGTAAGGCTACATAATCCAGGAATGAATTGGATTCTTTTATTTAAGTGTAATGTTGTCTATCCACTTGAATAGACAAAGTGCACATGGCATTTATGATGGTTGTTTATATGAGGGCTAAGACCCTTATGGAAAACTCCTTGTGGATAAGTAATTGAGTATGGATTGATAGAATCCTTAGCAATAATAATTGTTTCTTAAATAAAATAGTAAATCTTGTTTATAGGATTGATGGAAAATTTGTTAGGTGAGTTTACTTAACCTATAACAATTGGAACCTATAGGAGGGATAATCTATTTAAGCAAAGTAAAAAGGAGTCCTTTGGACTATTTATATTCCTCATAAAATAGGTGAAATGAATTGAACATATGAGCCAATTTATTGGCTCATGGTTGTATTAAGAGAATGTATATACCTATTGACCTAAAAGCTTGCCTATGCACATTAAGACTAGTATACTTGTGCATTGTAATCATGGGTAAAATGCTTGGTTCATGGGATATGTTTTAATACATGTCGCAATGATTAAGCATGTATATAACATGTACATAGACCTATTATAACATGTGGTGGGTTGTAATGTATAGTGTGTTGATGGGATATTTTGGTTGATGATAACCTAATATTAGCGGGAAAGGTAGAAACATAAATAAAATGTTTATTATGATGATTGCATACTACCTTATGAACATAAGGTATAATGGTTAATGAAATGCTAATCCCAAATATGGTAAAGAAAATTCTTTTGCATTTTCATATGACCAATGGGTTATATTAACATCCAAAGGTGGATGGTAGCCATATAAGTATGGATTAGTATGCTTAGGTAGTAGTAAGAGGGAATTTAGGAAAATATTCCATTTATAAAGGTTTGTTGACCAAAAGTGGATTGAGGTATGAAAATAAATAGAGATTGGTAGTTAATTGACCTCGGTAATGCTATGATTACCTATTTATACTCCTGGATTGTAAGTAATTTTGTAGTAGGAGGGAAAGAGTGGCTTCTTTTTGTTTTTTTCCAAGTATAAAGGGACACACAATTATGATTATTATTGTGATACTTTCCATGTGAATGGCTGAATATCTCAGGAAAAGTGATATTAAAGTTCAAAATACCAGTTTGTGTGAACGACATGGAAAAGATGTAAGAAAATAACTTTCATGTTGATATCCATATAGTTATAATATATACTAAGGGTTTAAATTAATTAAGACCTAATAGATGAATTTTGAATAATACAAAATATGCAAGTAATGCACATGCATGATATATGTATATCTATATACATATGCTAAAAGGCATGATTTTAATGTTTGAATAAATGGATTGCAATGCAAGATGTTTACTTGTTAGGCTTGAAAATGCCATAGATGCATGGTTGACCCTATGTTGAAAGTTATTTCTTGTCTTGATTAAGTGATACTATTTTGAAAGGGAGATGTATGCCACTCTTCAGAGAAATTAGTGTAAGTGAATGAGAGAAAAAATGAGTAGGAATGTTATGTTGTCATGATAGAAGGAAATATTATAATGCCTTTGAAGATTGAATGAGAGTGATTGTGAATAATCATGAGTTAAATAAATTTTGAATAAATATTCAAATGAAATTGTAAATAAATTTTGAATAAATATTCATATGAAATTGTAAAGTACGATGGTGGTATACACACAGTATGTTGATGCATGTGGTTACATGCATGAATGCACAGTTTGATTACAAACTGATAGAATAATTTGAAAATTGGGATGCATAATGAATATGCATGTTTATATATCTTATCCCACCTTGATGACTTAATCCCGGACTTAAGGCAATCTAGGACTAAAATTAAATCTTGTCACTATGCCAATACATGGTTCTCAATAACTCTTGAATATTCATCATCGTTGAAACCTATGGTTTATCACTCAACCTTGCCAAGATCGTACTCCCAATGATGAAGCTATTGTCATCGACGGTAAATATATCAATGGGGTCAATCTTGATAGATTTACGACCTTCATTCCACCATAGGGTTTCATCATGATTAGAATGACCGTTCCAATTCTTGATGTATTTCAAGACTCGTTCTCCCGAAGATTAAGCCTTCTCAATGAACGGTCGAGATATACTCCTAGGAGATCAACAACTCTCATCCCATCTCAAGGTTCTTGTCTTCATTGATACTTCAATTCTAGATATTGATCTGCTTAAAGATTCATTCCTCGATGAATGGTCCCAATATTTTCATCACATTGAATCAAAGGATTCCTTTTGATCTAGAACTTGTTCTTCATTGTCATACTTTTACAAGTCCTGGAACTCATTTGTTAGAAATGAAAATTTACCTCTTGACAAATGGATGAGATCTCATAGCTTGCCAAATTGATGTATGTGATCTCTCCTGACTCAAGACATGATATTTCTATAGGAAAACATTCCAATATTGGACTTATCCATTTGAGGAAATTATTCTAAGTATTTTCCAAGGCCTTTCCATATCTTCATGACCTTCACCTTACCAATACAACTACTAAGGTATTATTCTCCTAGTTTGGATGAATATTTACATCCTTTCAACCTTTCTACTTCGACATAGGAGGTTTATACAAAGATCAATATTCCTTGTCCCCAAATGGAATTTCTTCAGTCTTTTAACCTTTTCACAGCAAGCACTGAACCCGCTACTTGGCGCCCAAGTGAGGATTTAATCCTCCAAAAATACGTCATGTCGATAGGGGGAAGAATCACGGGGTTTATCAACCGAAATCGACCTTCCTTATGCCACTATTATGATTAAGTTATCATTCCTTTAATAGGATATTGTAATTTTTAATCTCAATCTCTTTATACTTATAGTTGAATGCATGTATTGTATTCAGAGATGTGTATGTTGGTTTTGATGAATAATTTTGTTCTTTCATTTTGATTCTATGTACTAAAGTAATGATCGAATAGAATAAATGGAGGCTTCCTCTTGATAATTTATTGAACATGCGAGGAAATATGAATGATATGTGTCCTTGCATTATTTAGTAAACATAATACCTTGAGTAATCTATAATTATAGCATGCTAGTGAAGGTTGTAGAATAGTTTGGTTCAAGGACCTGTAAAGGGATTGAGATTAACAACTACAATATCTTATTAAAAGGATGATAAATTAATCGTAATAATGGCATAATTAAGGTTGATTTTGGTCGATAAACCCCGTGATTGTTCCCCCTCTCGACATGACTTATTTGTGGAGGATTAAATTCTCACTTGGGTGCCAAGTAGCGGGTTCAGTTCTTGTTGTGAAAAGGTTAAAATCCTAAAGAAATTCCATTTGGGGACAAGGAATATTGATCTCTGTATAAACCTCCTATGTCGAAGTACAAAGGTTGAAAGGATGTAAATCTTCATCCAAATTAGGAGAAGAATACCTTAGTATTTGTATCAGTAAGGTTAAGGTCACGAAGATATGGAAAGGCCTTGAAAAATATTTAGAATAATTTCCTCAAATGGATAAGTCCAATATTGGAATGTTTTCCTATAGAAATATCATGTCTTAAGTCGAGAGAGATCACGAACATCAATTCGGCAGGCTATGATATCTCATCCCTTCGTCAAGAGGGAATTTTCATTGTTAATGGATGAGTTCTGGGACTTGTAAAAGTATGAAAATGATGAAGTTATATATCAAAAGGCAGTGTTTGTTTCAATGTGATGAAAATATTGGGACCATTCATCGAGGAATGAATCTTTAATTGGATCAATATCTAGAATCGAAGTCCCGACGAAGACAATGATAAATTGTGAAGCAAGAAATGTAGAGAGAAAGAATAGAACATAAATAGTATTCAGTATATTGAGAATGTAAGGAGAAGGTACAATAAGAAGAGTTAATGAAGAAGCCTTGTGCAAAAGGAAAATAGCTGAGCTAAATAGGCTCAATAAAATCAAGAAAAGAAAGTACAGCTATCCAGGACAGCTGGCAGTGTACAGTCAAACTGTTGAGCTTACATTATATTTAACACTCCCTCTTAAACTCAACAGTTACAAACATCAGCACTGATTATGCCCAAGGGCTGTCTCTGAAAATCAAAAACAGATTTTCCCAGTGGCTTTGTGAAGATATCTACGAGTTGATCTCGAGAACCACATAATTGAAGTGTGATATCACCATTATTGACTAGCTCGTGGATGAAGTGAAAGTGAGTGTCAATGTGTTTGCTTTTCTTGTGAAACACATGATTTTTGGATATAGCTATTGTTGAAGTATTGTCACAGAAAATAAGAGTTGGATCCTTTTTTGTATGTGAGATATCTTTTAGTATTCTTCTCAGCCACATAGCTTGACAATAAGCTGAGGTAGCAGCGACATACTCTGCCTCTGCAGAAGATATTGATACAATTGGTTCTTTCTTTGATGCCCATGAGATCAGGTTCATGCCCAGGTGAAAAACATGTCGTGAGGTGCTTTTCCTGTCATCTAGGCTGCCTGCAAAATTACTGTCTGTGTTCCTGCAATATATCTCAGAATCTATTTTGCCATTTTCCAGTGAGAATCTTTGGGAGATTTCATGATTCTGGAAACAAGGCTAGCTTCATACATAATATCAGGTCTAGTTGTTGTAAGATACAACAAACTACCTACTAAACTTTTGTACAGGGTAGGGTCCACTGTAGGGCCTTCATCTTTCTTGCTCAATTTTGTCCCTAGGGGTATAGGGGTTTCTGTTGGAATGCATTCTTCCATGCAGAATCTTTTGATGATGTCTGCTACATACTTTTTCTGACAGACAAAAATTCCTTTGGTTGATTGATCAACCTCAATCCCCAAAAAATATTTCATTTTGCCAAGATCTGTCATCTCAAACTCAGATTGCATGGCATGTTTAAAATTGGTTAATTCAAGATTTCCAGTATATATCATGTCATCAACATATAAACATACAATCAAAATTTTACCGTGCTAATTAGTTTTGGTGTAAAGAGTTGCCTCATTTTGACTTCTACTAAAACCACTTTTGATCAGATAAGTGTCAATTATGTTGTACCAAGCTCTTGGATCTTGCTTTAAGCCATACAAGGCTTTCTTCAACCGATATACTTTGGTTGGCTACTCTTGGAATTCAAATCCAGGTGGTTGATCGACATAAACTTCTTCTTCTAAGAAACCAGTTGGGAAGGCTGACTTGACATCCATCTAGTATACTTTCCATTTTTGTTGGGCTGCTATGGCCAATAGAGTCCTTACAGTGTCTAATATTTCTACTGGAGAAAAGGTTTCACCATAATCAGTACCTGGTTGTTGTGAGAATCCTTTGGCAACAAGTCTTGCCTTGTGTTTTTCGATCTTCCCTTTTTCATTGAATTTAGGTTTGTAAATCCACTTGACACCAATACTTTTCTTGTGACTTGGAAAATCAACAAGATCCCATGTCTTGTTCTTCTCAATGGAGTCAATTTATCGGTTCATGTCTTGAACCCAATGTGGCTCCTTAGCTGCTTCTTTAAAAGATGTAGGTTCACATGACATTAATGCAAAAAGATTATGTTGTTCAAAATCATCCAACTATTGATGGATTTCTCTCAAACTTCGAGTTCTCTAATTTTGAATTTCAGAGGAGGAGTATCTACTTGAAGTTGGGTTATCCTGAGAATTTTTAGATCATCCTTGTACCTGCAATCTTGGAAGAATAGGTAGAGGTATTTTCTGTCCTAAATTTTCTGTGTTTTCAGAACTTGGCAGCAATGGATTTTGATTGTCCAATTGCTGATTTTCTGATTCATTCCAGAATTGATTTTCAAGAAATTTTACATCTCTGTTGAGAATAGTTTCCTAGAGATTGGATTGTAAAGCCTGTAGGCTTTAGATGTTTCACTATATCCAGTAAAGATACATTTCTCACTTCTATTGTCCAGTTTCTTCCTTAATTCAGAAGGTATGTGTGTGTATGCTATGCATCTGAATGTCCTTAGATGTGCAACATTTAGCTTTGTCCCACTCCATGCTTCTTGAGGGACATTCATATTTAGACTTGTGGTTGGAGATCTAGTCAAGAGATAAACTGAGCATGCTACTGCTTCAACCCAAAAAATATTTGACAAAATTTTCTCTTTGACAAGTGTTCTTGCAATATTCATTATTGTCTGATTTTTCCTTTCAGCTGCTCCATTCTGTTGTGGAGTATACCTGGTTGTTGTTTGCATGATAATGCCTGGTGATTTGCAGAAATTTTCAAATCCATTGGAGTTGTATTCTCTTCCTCCATCGGACCTCAGAACTTTTATATATTTTCCACTCTATTTTTCAGCTTTTGTTGATTAAGGTTGGTTGTCATTGATGTCAACCCTTGAAGAAAGACCCATAGCACAAAGGTTTGGGTAATGGACCCAATAGTGTTTGATGTAAATATGAATCATTATTTTTTT
>JZKD02S1742730.1:0-12223 GCA_000966675.3 Picea glauca
ACATATGAGCACCAACTCATAATGAGGCTACAACCTCAGTTTTGCAAGCTGCAACTTGCTGAGAGCACCAACTCTCTATTTTCTCTAGCACCCACTAGAGGGAAGCACCAACTCCTTGGTTTCTCTAGTACCGACTAGAAGGAAGCACCAAATATTTGTGTTCAAGCACCCACTTGAACCTATGAGGACAACAGTCCTCCCTAGCACCTCCCTTCCACCCTGAACTACAAAAATTTGCTACTGAAACTTATTACAGTGATATGACGTTCAATAATGGCTTACCAGACTCATCACTGTTCTGTTGCATTTCATTGCTCTGTCTGCCTCATTGCCTTTCTGCACACATCACTTGCGCTGTCTGTTCTTCTGCTTTTTATGCTCTGTGCGCCATGTCCATTCACTCCACAGTTCCTCTTCTGTGCACTTCAACTGCTGCACTCTGATCCTTCTTCACACATGAATCACCTTCACCAACAACAACCACCACAACAACAACCTCTTCTCTTCTCTGTACCACATATATGTAGCTTCTGTGCATCTTGTGCATGCAATATTCACCATTCCTCTACATGCTCATCCCGCGCTAATCTCCTCCACATCTCAGGTGTTCTGCGTGATCATCATCGTGACTCTTCAGCGTCTCTGGCTGTTTTCCCACGCATTCAACATAACTGGGTGTTATGCTGAGATTCATCAGCCTCTCTAGCAGTTGAGACTCTTCATCTTCTCTGTGACAGTCGAGCTCACCTTCTCTGTTTCAGTTACAGGCCTCAATGCCCATCCAGTTTTCCATCACCTTCATGAACATCTTCATTCCTCTTGAATATTCCCAGTGGCTCTTCACCTTCTCTGTCAATCATCCCATGTGTCTTCAAGTCCTCTGGTTGGAACCATCAGTGGTTTATGGCAGTTATACTATGTCATGCTACAGTAGCCCTCCGATATCCTTCAGGTTTATTTGCGCCGTTAGATGAACTTTATTAATCTTTCTACACTAGCTCCTTCCCCAATGTGACTATGGTCATAACCAAGCGCCTATGCAAAAAGCATTTTTTGTGAATTCGCGTTTCATGGATCTGGAGATGTGGCATCTCGACTTTCCAAGTTGCGATCCCCGATACCTCATAATGGCATGGGATCAACGGTCCTGATCAAAGCTTGATTCTACGGCTGCGATTGCATCACAATTTCGCATATCGCAAAATCAACATTCTTGTTGCATTGTTTCTTTGACATCTCCAAGTTGCGATTCACGAAACTCCGATATGGATTTAGATCAACGGTCTAGATCTGAGCTTGATTCTATGGCAGCGATTGCATCGCAATTTCACATATCGCGAAATTGGCATTCTTGTTGTTAATAATCTTAGACATGTCCAACTCTCGATCCCTGATGCCTCTCCATGTTGCGATCCCCAAAACTCCGAAGTGGTGTACATCTGCTGACGTCACACGTGGATTGACATGTGTTGAATACTGCCACGTGTCACTCCGATTTGTGACTTACATATGCCTGAAGTGTTGAATCAGCCTGACACTTGTCATTACCTGGTTGTGCCACGTGTTCCTAGCTGACGTGGTTTGCTGACGTGAGTCGGGTCAACGATCTAGATCATATCTTGATCTGACGGTTCAGATTCAGTCGGGATTTCACACATCGCGATTTTGAGGTTCCTGATGTCAATAATTTTTGACATGTACGACTCTCGATCCCTGAAAATCCGACAAGGACTGGAATCAACGGTCCATATTTGTCCTTGTTCCAACGGTCGAGATTATATCAGGGTATCGCATATCGCGATTTCGTGAGTCCTGTGGTTATTATTCTTTGACCTCTTCAACTCGCGATCCTCAAAACCTCGACAGGGAGTCGGATCAACGGTCCACATAACCCCTTGAGATGGACGGTCCTCTTGCTTTCGAGATTTTGTGAGCCCCTTTTCTCCTTGCACTTTAAACACCGTGCAGGTTTTCCTCGTTCCAATGGTGGTTGGATCCTGCGCTCAGATCTAACGCCTGAGATATATCCTCGTCTTCAGTGCGCGCACTTCTTGTCTTTATTCAGATCTGACGACCCTCATGCTGTCGGGAATTTCGGATGGGATCCAACGATCAACGACGCTTCTCCTCCAAGCTTATACATCCTTCTTACTTGGAATAATTTCGACTCTGCACTAATTCCTCCTGAGCCTACGTTGTTCCTGTTTGTCTATCGATGCACACTCTGATCCTGCCATCTTCACTGTTGTACTTTCCATCAATGACAAGAATACGCTACTTGTTAAGCATTTGCCAACAAGTATGTCTATCATTATACACATGCTTTGCAGGTAAACATATAACTCTCATATTTCAACAGCCCTCGAAAGTTGGTGATCAAACCCTCGACATTCTTAGAAATTTTCTGCAGGATTGTATCAGTGTTATGGTGCTCAAAAAGAGTGGTCAAATAACCAGGTTGGAGCCAGAAGGGACAAAATTGCTCGAATCCTTTCCTTAGACGGCACAAAAGTTTAAGTATGCAGGTTGGTTTGACTTCTTCTCGACATTCTAGGGTCATGACGAGCATATTTCTATGACATTTGCACATAATTTCGATGGTTTCAAATATGTAGTTGGTAAAATCCTCATGCACATGAAAAAACATCCCATAGCTAAAACTTGCAGGTTACCAGTATATGGGGAAAGATAGTGGAAGAAAGAAAATGCAGTTATGGAGTTTTAAAATCATTTTTTATTTCCACAAAAGCAAAACCCCGATTGGAGCCAAGGTATCCCACACAGCTGGGTGAGGAAATAATGACATACTACTTTGTTGATTATTCACAGGCACATTACTTATGAAGGTAGATTTTCTCTGGTTCATATTTATCATATTAGACTGTTAATCCATGTAAATGGTCATTACCCTCTTAACCTACCTTATTTATTATTAAAAATCTTATCTAAGATGTCTAAGAAGATTCAGTCACATCCTGCAACAACAAAGAACATTCTTTTTCATCAAGGGTTGATCAAAATGTTGGTAGTCTTTTCCTTAAATGAAGATCATAGGTCTTGGGATTGGTTAATCCAGTCATTAAAACATAATCCACAGGAAACTAAGTCCAAATTCCAGCTAAACAAAAGAAACAACCTACAGGAAAAAAGGTTGCAAAAGGTAAGAAACAAAGTAAGAAGAAGGCACTTGTATCTAAATACCCTAGAAGATATTCTACTAGGGATGCAAACAAATTCAGGCTGAATTCAAAGGCTAGGTTTCATCCTACTATCAAGAAGGAAAACCTTATTATCATAGAAGACAATTCATAATATACTAAGAAAGATATTAAAATTCAGACCCTGACATCTTCTTTACATAGGTCAGAGGAGGAATCTGAAGAACAATGGAAAAAGCGAGAAAAAGGAAAACAAATTGCACAGTGTTTAGGGAGGCCTATAACTAGGGAAACTACAAGATCAGTTTCAATCATTGAATCTGCACTCAAAGGCACATTTTATGATGAGAAAAAATAGTCCTTTCCAGAAATAAACTAGCTACAGGATATTCCAGAAATCAGAGAATCAAAAAGCTCTGAAAAAGAGGATATTAGCATCGGGTTATCTTTCGAATATGAAATTAATTTAAGGAAACTCCAAGCCTCCATAGATTTGAACCTACCTGCTCGAGTAGAATAACATCCAGATTTCAGGATGAACATAACAGAAAGAAGAAAAGACATAAATCAAATATAGGAAATACTCTGTTTTTCTTGTTTCAGTCCTTATCTTCAAGAGAAGTTTTTGAAACGATGGAGATGAATTATTTGAAACCAAAATAGGTTTTTGTTGGGAACTTCCCCCTTCATAAAAACCTCTCTCCGTTTTTACACATCTATCATAGTTTGAGAGGTTCAAATATATATTTAAGTCCTAGTTTTCATATATTTCACAATAAATGATTTCTTGTTTTATTGACCAATTTTTGGAGAGGTTTCAAAGCATATGGAGATGAATTTTTGGAAAGAAAAAGAGGTTTTTGTTGGGAACGGGCCCCTTCACAAAAACCTCTCTCGGGATTTACACAACTATCACATTTTGGGATATATAAAGATATTTTTGGACCCTATTTTTAAAAAATTTGCCAGATTTATTTTCCTAAAACATCTCATGGACAACAGTTGACAAGCCACTTCATCAATTTGACTTGGAGATCAGATCTGATCTCCTCCTTGATTATTTGAAACAAGAAACTAAATATATATGAGGAGGTTTTCATATCCATTTCTTTTGGATCTTGATAATTATGTACTGTTTCTATATCAACTCTGTAGAAGGAGAAGTTAGGGGTCAATTAGTTGGGCATTCAAGGACCTTTTTTGTAAAAACTCCACTGTAAGACAAGACTATATTCAATATTGGTACTAAATGAAAAAGGCATGTTGATGGTTAGATATTGTTTCATATCCTTATATGTTTCTTTTCTTACTTGAATTCATTTATCCTGTTGCAATGCATATGATTTCTTGATTTTGGGTGACACAATGAACATTTTACTGTTTTTGTTCATAATCAAGATTGTTTTTAAGTACATGTTCTTGTTTCTTAATGATATTTTGAAATAATAAATCAATATGTGAGTTGACAAACTAGATACTCACATACCTTCCTTTCTTTATTTCTCCTACTACCCGATCTATTAAAGTGACTACCATTTACTAAACCAGTGGGGTGTTTACTTTCTTTTACATTGAGTTATATGTTTATTTTGAATCCTTGAACGAACTTTCAACCATTTTCTAAAACCTATTCAGAAAACCCTTTAAAAAATACCATTTCAATAACTTGATGATGCCCTAGCTTGCCCTCTCACAGTCAAGTGCAACTTTAGGGACTAACACTTGGCAAGTTTATTTGGTTTCCTTGGCCCATGAAGCTTGTTCCATGGCCTACTACAACCATGGACTCTACGATGGTTGTGCCTCATGCTATGCTACAAAAAAAAGTATTCAAATTAACAACAAATCAAACTTAGAATTTGTGCCCACTAGGGTGGTAATTTTCCATTAATGAAAATCAAATTAGTTAAGAGATGTAAACCCAAAATTTGTGTCCACAAGGGCAGTGATTTTACCACCATAAAATCAATTTTCCCAGAGATATTAAAATAAAAATGTTATGCCCATAATGGTAGTGATTCGACCATTATAAAATTTCTTTTCTAATAGAATTTAAACTTAGAAATTCATTCCCACGAGGGCAGTGAATTGGCCATTATCAAATCAATTTCTTGAAAGAAGATATCACTCAAAATTTCATTCCCATAGAGGGTTTCATTTTCTCTCAAAACCACTCTATCCATGGATGGAAAACTCAAGAATAAAGTGACAAAAGATATATTTTTTTCCAGGGAAGAATTGCAACAAATACTAAGCTTCAAATGCACACAAGTAATATAGAGTAGGTTTCCATATGATTCTTTAATAAGAATAACTCTTAAAACATACATGACGTATAGAAATATATCAATAGGAATCTTTATCAAGTAATATAGAGTAGGTTTCCATATGATTCTTTAATAAGAATAACTCTTAAAACATACATGAAGTATATAAATATATCAATAGGAATCTTTATCAAATATTACTTCTTGACTCACATAAGAAATACAAAGGACCTACAAAAAAAGAGTCAAAACACTTATGTGTCTCTCGAGAAACCATGCAGATTATTGAGACAAAATATACATAAGAATTTCTAGAACAGAGATGAAAAACATATATGTTTGAATATAGAAAACTAGGTAACTGACTAAAGAAAATCAATTTTCCACCGAACCATAGGTATTATACTATGGACACCAACCCGTAGCTAGGCTATCATACCACCATGGCGAAGATGGAAAACTAAAGAATCTATCTGCCCAATTATTATTTCACTCTAGAAAGATGAAATGTTCAACCAGGCAACTCCACTATTGAGTAATGTTTTTGATCAATCTCTCAGGTAGACCAACTTTGGCACTCAGAATACCTACCTCACACAAAATGAGGAAGGAACTTCTTTCTTTGCTAAAAAATCCCTCAAAAGTACTATTCCCTCCAGTACTCTTCAATGTGGGCTTAGAAAGTCCAATTGTTTCCCATTTTGAGATTGAACTCCAACAAGTTTTTTCATGGTTCTTGGACAATATATGATCATCTTTTTTTGGAAGAGACAAATTGTATTTCAGATCAACCTAGTCTCTATATCTACACAACATTCTTTATTTCTTCTCTTTCGTTTCCTCCATTCTCCTCTTCTTCCGAGGGATTTAATGACTTTATTTCATGCTCTCTTCAATACCATGGTATTACAACCCTCATTTTTTAGAAAGAAATCTCCATTTTCTCTTCTATATCCTTTCCAAAAACTAGTTTCTCCCCTCCCATTCAAATTCCTCTCTTTTTATGAGTGAAATATAGATAACAAGAACCTAATCCTAACTTCTTTTTAGTTTCAAGAATGTAGGGGGAGAAAGCTGCAAGAATATAGGATATGATTGCATAGATTTAGGTAAAGATTGCATTCACTTCTCCTACCTTCCATAAACTATAATCTAGGCCCACATCAACAACATAAGAGAGTGACAATTAAATTAATGTTGATATGGGTAGGAGACACATGTAACTAGGCATAAATCATTCCCTCAAACCCCCTTACCTTTCCCCACTTGTGGCATCGTAGCCCTTGTAGGAACACCTGCCTCAATCAGTCCTAGTTATTTCATTAATCTGCAAAATAAATTATATAGTGGTATTAAAAGCATTCAAATCCCCATACCTCATATTTTGAAGTATAATATTTAAACATATACTCAATATTTCCAAGATTTCAAAATTGGGACATTACACACGTAAAGTTGTCTAAAACTCTACCAAGTGAACAATATTACTAGTTTTTCATGCACTCCAAGTTGCATCATAAAGAAACCAATGATGGTCAACATCTTCTTCCCCGTGACCATAAAATAAGGGTAACCTCATGATATCAATCACTTGATGTTGACCTTCCATTCTAGTTTACAAATTAGGGATTTGCATGAATACTAAGGTGCTTAGTTGTGAAAATAAGATTTGACTACCCTTAGATACATTCGACCAACTAGAAAATATGATAGACAAATGTGGACTACTTCAAGTAGTAACACTTAGGATTCTCATGTAAACATTATCATAGGAATATTTTGACTATTGACAACAAACACACTTTCACTATGTGCAACAATGGTAACAAAGATTTGACCAATTACCAAACTTGCAAGGGGTAGAACATGGGACATATCGACATCATTGATAATCTAATATACCTCCTTGTTAGCAACATCTTCTTCTATAAATCTAAAGCACCAACGAGACATATTTCCCAATTCATCTTCCTCTCAAATGTATGCTTCAACAATTCCTATAGTAAATTTAGGCTCTATAGTCTCAACCAACTTCTTTATGCCCATAGTACGAGAATTCACATCAACAACTCCATCACTATGTTTCCAACTCAAATCTATGAAAGTTCCTTCCAACTATGCTAACTATATCTCATTCATCATCTGCATGAGTACAAACTCTCAAACATATTCCTCAAGGATAGCCAAAATTAAATTCTAGCTTTATTTGATCCTCTACATCATTCCAACCTCTAGATGCATCTCGAGACTATATATTAATATAAGGTAATATTGATTGGTATGGATATTTTATATTTATTCTTACCACCATATTTCAATTACTTCTATGTTCTTGTGATATTGGATTTGTTGTTTTATACCAAATTTCTCTATATCTCCCATAGCCAAACTTTACCATAGCCAAAATTTAGGTGTAATGAATCATTAACCTTAACGAAGCTGGAATCGTTAAGACTACCATTAAGTACTCCTACATCTCCAACAACACCTCCCCCCAATAAGGATCTTACACTTCCATCTCAATGTGGATAGGCATTATACCTCGGTTTACTGGCAATATCTTGATCCAAACTAGAATCTCATCAATTAATCTTTTGCAAGGCCCTTTCTTAAATAATTCCAATATTCTAATAAAATAGTAATGGAATTCGACTATAAACTCTATTTCATATCCTTATATAGTGCCTTTGAACTAGATATCCACCACTCGAGTTAATTTCTATTCATATGCTAAATCATTGACAGATCATTGGGATTCCACTCAATGCTTGGACACAAATACTAGCATATTTTATTGTACAAGCCTTTCCACACATTCATATCGGTTCACAAGACATTTATCCCTAAACATATCATGTAAATACTCAAACAAGTAATTTTAGTTGAATATTTCAACTTCTTCATCCACATAAACACATTCTTGATAGGAAAAAGAATGGATGTGTGCTTAGATATAATCTTCAAGCTCATCTTTTTTCGGCTTCCTTTTCTTTTTGGTTCTCTATATTTATTAGATTCTCAACAACAAAACAATGTTGTTGGCTCTTTTTGACTATGTTAGAACCCTATATAATAGGGAATCAATATTCTAAATAATATCTATCTATTTTAGGCATTATGCTTTTGCTCATGACGCATGGTGAAGGCGGCAGAAAGTGCTCGACACTGACCAAGCATAAGATGAGTACCTGCACGCGAGCTTCAAGGCGAATTCCGGTGCATTTTTAGCAAAAATTATGAATTGGTTTGAATGGAAATTTTTTATTCTTGTGGTTTATTAGCCAAATTTGGTTTTTATAATCAATTTTTGGTCTTTTAAGACAAAATTGGCCCCTCGGCCTTTATGCAGAGTGTTCTGTTTTGTTTTTCAAACTATAAATTGTTGAAAAATTATTTTCCAAAAATTTATATTGGCCGAGGGCCTATCTCCAAGCACTCAACGCCGAGAGTTAGCACCATTTCACAAACCAACAACAAACACACAAGCCAGCGCCAGTGCCAAACTCCAAAGATATCCTCGGGCTCACTTCATCGGATTGCATTGTGGCTATTGACATATATCAAGGCTCATTTACTTTTTCTCCTCATGAATGTGGGATTAATCCCCAAAATTTTAAAAGATAAAAAACACAGAATTACTCTGTGCGTAAAGGGGTTGACCATATCTCATGTATCAGGTAATGTCAGGGTGTTGACAGGCAATGTGCGCAGGTTCTTATGTTGATGCACCATCTGTGGTAGATAGCATGACCAGGGATCTTATACAACTATTGTTTTCTTCCCTAAGTCATATAGACAGAGAACCCGACTCTTTCTAGCTCGCTTGGTCAAATACTGATGCAGCTTCATGCAGGCTTTCTGCACTTGGTTCTCAGTGAATCTAACAGTGGACTGCTGATGACCATTTTTAAGGCTCTCTCACTTTTGATATCCGCTGCTCCATTCAATCGGTTGCCTCAGGATCTTCTTCCTAATGTTATATCTTCAGTAGGAAAGAAAGCAAAGGAACTCTTTGGATCTTTACTGGACCAGAGCAACATAGTTGCTGCTTCAGTTAGCTGCCTGGGAGAAACATTGAACACAACTCCACCATCTCCACAAGTAGCAGCTATGCTCGTAGCAGAGTTATCATCAGGACTAGGGATAGATGGCAATCAGGCACTACTTTCTATGTTATTTTCGTTTACAGAACCAGTGGCACATCCAGTCATTTGTTTTGAGGCTTTGCAGGCCCTTAGGGCAGCAATACACAATTATCCGTCCATTATGTCTTTATGTTGGAATCAAAATTCTTCAACTATCCTGGGACTAATTGAGTCATCTTATGTTGACACTGGTGCACATGCAACATCAACAAAATTCTGCACGGGAACCTCTGGGAAAAACTTGAGACCAGTTGATGACAAAACAATGCTGAGCGTTGTAAAGGTATTGGATGAATATCTTCGAGCTGTGTCTGGCTTTAAAGGGACGGATGATTTGTTGGATGATGGGACACCAGAGAATATTCGATCTTGGGTCAAATTTGTGGCTGCTTACTGCCGGGAAAGGAAGTCAAGATCCATTTTAACCACCTCTTAAGTAGAGGATTTGGCAGTCATGCCTTCCTGAGACGAACTCCAATTGCTTGAAACTTGTTGAGTCTCTATCTGGTCTAGATGTCCGTATCAAAGAATTACAAAAGAAGGTTGCCCTTCACTTGTTGCTGAGATGTATGGGTAAGAAGGAGTTCACCGATGTGAAACAAATCATGGATCTGTTAACTTCATTCAATGTGAGGGACAAGCAAACTGATTTCATTCGAATGTACATCTGTCTTGCCCTGGTGGATGTTTGGTTGTGGTGTAATCCTTTAGTCAATGAAAATTCAATTGCCCTCGAGACATGGTTACATTTCCTCCAAGGTTGTTCCTTTCAAATTAGCAGTACAGACTGGAGGGCCTATGCTTCAAAGGTGAACAATAAGGCTTCCTATCTCCTTCAGATTTACGAGGGACAAAGATAGGTGTTTCTCAAGATGGACTGCTTTGTAGTTATTTGTAATTTTATGGTGTACATTGGAACCATCACCATATTCTGTCAGAAAATGAAATTTTCTATGAAAAGCAGCAAGGCTTGTGGGTGTATTTAATCTTTAAAAAGATGGATTAGTTAAGTGTTAAAGAAAATCGGTTCATACACTCGCGCGTGAAGCCACTATCCTTGCAATTTTCTCTTTCTCCTGATCATTCGATGGCAAATTTGAAAGGAACCAAGACACCTGGAAATGAAAAAATCGGCAAAGAGAATCAGATCCAGATTATAAGGCGAAAGTTTAGTGAATAAAAGATGAGACGGTTGAGCATTTACAGGGGAAATTTAAATTCTCTTGACAAATGGCAAAGTTTTCTCACATTTCAGGCAGAGGTTTAAACACAATTTCCCCCATTTGGAAGCGAATTCATGACAACAAGCAACAAAAAATGACATATGGCCCAAATTTTATGGCAAAGATCCCCCAACCACTCAACATTCATTTCCAGCAGTCCCAAAATTCGAGAGACCTATCAAACTTTCTCAAATTAGTTGTTATTCAAATTTTTATTTGATTTTGTTTCTGAGAGACCATCAGTGACATGTGTCAAGAGGATTGTAACTGCTTTTCTATTTTTAGAAAGCATAGTTAAAGCCTGAATCTTTTGAAGGCTGAGGGAACTTTTGTATATATGCATATGTAAAACACAAACAAGGGGTTCGACCTGTGTGAGTTTTTCCCTTTTGGCTGGACTGTGGGCCTTTCTACTTCAGAAGGTTTTTTCTGTAATCTTTAGATGACCGATCAATTATAGACATGTTGTTTACATGATTCCTGTGCGGAGGTGTTGGTGGTGTTTCTCTTCTCTGTCAAGTATTTTCCTATTATCTTTTCACTTGTTTCAATTCTTATTGTCAGAAGATAGTAACAGAGCATAATTTATTGGCAAATACTCTGCATCTGTTCTTTTGATAATCTTTATGTTACTCATCTAAAAAGATCAGTTAAGGAATTCTTAGCTGCTCCTTTGATTGGATTTTTCCTCCCCTAGTTCTTCCTCAAATCGACACCATCAAAACTCAATTTGATCCAACATTTCTGCTACCTTTCCCTGTGTAAGAACTTTGTCCAGATCTGAGAGTGAATCACATATTTAAGCGCAGACCCCATTTGCCCAATGGCCTTCATTGCTGTCCCAAACTAACCATTTAAAAATAAAAAACCCCATACTTTCATAGCTAGCCTAACATCCATCCCTTACAAACCAAGTTAAATCTAAAAGAGAGATCCCTCTCCGAGTCTTGGAGGGCTAGATCCAAGACTCCAAGTGGTTCGAGGTTACCTCTGTGACTGCCCTTGCAGCCTTGGGCAAATCACAGAGCGTTAATAGACTATTGAGACCCAAGGTCCACAAAAGATATCCAACAAAGGCCTAGTGCAGTCTAGGATGCCAACATACAAAACCTTCCGAAGGAAGGTCTCACCCAATGTATGGTTGATTGTTTTCATTAAATCAAGGTGTAGAATTAAGAAATGGGGGGTGTGATGTTTCCATTAGTTATTCCTCAATCACTTTCATTTAAGTAGGAAGGAAACAAGTCCAAATGCAAGAATGTATAGATTCATTCATATAGTAGAAAATAATGAAATCATGTGTAGAAAATATGTGTAAATCCATTGTATTACTTGGGAAAATGCATTACATCTAGGCCTTAGCCTTATAATTGAATAGATCATAGTGTTCTCCTAATAATGACTTATAACACACACACACACACACACAC